>PVKA01026785.1:0-30000 GCA_004027165.1 Ctenomys sociabilis
CAGATAAAAGGCAGAGAGACATACAAGGCAACCAAAATGACCACAAAGTTTTTCTTTTGTTCATATTAAGCAGCTTTAAATAAAACACAAGGAGCCCTAAAAATTTAAAAAAAAAATTTGCATTTGTATTTTATTACCAAATAAGACAAGCACACATATGATATTTTCCTAGTAATTTTCCTGAAAGACATCATGAAGCTAAACTCCATGTAGACTTGCAGACCATTAAAAATGGAAAGGGCAGTCTGTGGAGGGGTGGTGAAAAGAAATACAAAAGGAGAAAGATGAGTGCCTTCACACTGCCAAGTACTCTGCAGAAGCAGTAAAGTACCTATGACATCAGAACTACTCACTCAATAAACACTGCTTGAGTAAGACAGTGCTGCTTAATTTCCTTTAACAGTCTCTTATTCATCCATTCATCAACCACAAAATACTTTCTAGGCATCAACCATGGCCAAGCATTGTCTAGGCACTGGGGATACAAAGTGAACAAAATTAAGTCTCTGCCCTCAAAGAGATATTCTAATCCAAGAGCAGAGGTAGAGGATGCTAAGTATGTGAACAAATGAAGCTCTCTTCCCCTGACTGGTTACCACTCCTTCCCTTTGCTGCTACTGCTTGCATTTGGCTGTTCACCTGACAGGTGAGACCAGCCAGGCACTTAGGGTTTACTTTCCTGTCAAAATCTAATCTTAAAAAGAAATGCTAATTTTAAGGAATAATTTTAAGGAATAAAAAGAATGACTAGAAAAGGACACTAAATGCCAGAAATTATGAGCACTAATTCTGAGATATTAATTGAATTATGAAATGACAAGCAGATTAAAAAAGCATACTCCTGGGTGTATCTAGGTGGGCCATGGAAGTATAACTTTGAGTACTGTAAATGGTTTCCTGCATTCCTGTCTGGCGCTGTTCTCTCCTGTGCTTTCCAACTGAAATGAGGTGAGTAGCTTTGTTCCACCATGATCTTTCTTTTTAAGAGTTTTTTTTTTCTTAATATATTTCATGTAGGGTCTCACTGTGCAGTTCAGACTCATAGTGATCATCCTGTTTTCAGTCTCCCCAACACTGGGACTACAGGCATGCGCCACCATGCCTGGTCTCTGTGGCCGGCTCAGTGCTCCTGGGGTGGAGCCGGTGCTACATGTGGTGCTAGGGATTGAACCTACACTTGCCTAAGCAGGCGCTTAGTCCCCTAACACCATGATCTTCTACCATTATGTTCCTACCTTGGAGCCAGATGACCATGAACTGAATTCTCTGAAACTGTGAGCCAAGTTAAATCTCTTTAAGTCATGAGTGTTAAGTACTGTGTCTCAGTTACAAGAAGCTGTAACTTCTCAGTTACACAAGAAGCTATTGTGTTAGTGCTTTATAGACACATCTTCATTTAACATTTGTGGCAATGTGGAGATAGGAGTATCAGCTGAGGAAACAAACTAAAGCTCATTAAGGTAAGCAATAACTACTGGGCACTTTTAATGTGCTAAGAACTGCATTTTGTAATTTAACATATAGATATATTAGTTCATTTATTTTATCTGCATAAATACAGTGTATGTAATATTAGGATTTTTGCACTAACAATAAGGAAGCTAAGACCTCTGGTAACCCTACTTGAGGCTACCCTAGTAAATGGTGGCCCAACATTTGATCCCTCTTCTGCATTCTTCCCATCACATACACATTCATTGGAAACTAGTACACATTCTTACAGAAACTAACACACACCTCACCTCAATCTGATCGATTTTCACTTCCTTGTATGCTTTCTTCATTTCCTTTACTCCTTGTTTCATAGCATCCACCTAAAAGAAAAAGGAAAAAAGAAAACACAGTATCCTAAAAAGTCATTTTTTTCTTAAAAAGCATAGGAAAAAAAAAATGTGGGGAAAAAAGGAAAGAAGTGCTTTAGAATACCGTGGTCTTGGTGTCCTTCAATGACTGGATAGTATAGTTGGCTTGTTCCATGTTAAACGACTGTTGGGCAAGGTTGTCCCGCTGCTGTTCATACCTTTTTAAGAGTTAATTGAGAAACATAAATGTGAACCAGACAGAAATCTTCAGGAAGCACCCTTAATACCAAATAGAATACCAAAAACAAAGAACTAAAATCCTTAACAATTAATTCCTCTTTGCCTCTCCAGTTTTTTCTCTGCATTTTAAAACACCAGTTTTATACTTTCTATTTACTATTCATTTTTTCCTGTGCTATTTATTTTTTTTGTGAGTGTGACTAGGAATGAAACCCAGGGCCTTATGACACCAGGCAAGTACTCTATCACTGAGCTGTATCTTTTAACATCCCCCAACTCTCCTTTTTATGTGTGTGATACTGGAGACTGCAGAGCCTTCATACTAGACTTAAATCACAGCACTTTTAAAATTTTGAGACAGGATCTCATTAAATTGCCAAGACTGGGCTAAAACTTGTGATCCTTCTGCTTCAGCTTCCTAAATGCTGTTATTATAGGCAGGTGGCACCAAGCCTGACTTTTTCCACCTAGTACTAGGGACTGAACTAAGGACTTCTGCAGGGAGCTATATTTCCAGACAGGGTCTCACTAAGTTGTTAGATTGCTCAGTCTGGCATGGAATTTGTAATCCTTCTCAACCACCCCACAATCCTGATAATACAGGCATATGCATTCCTGTTCAGTTTCCCACTAATATTTTTTTTGTTGTTTGTTGTTTTTTTTGTTGTTTAGAAATAAGGTCTTGCTTACAATGCCTATGCTGGCCTCTAACTCTTAATCCTCTTGCCTCAGCCTCCCGAGTACTAGGATTACTCATGGTAGTGAACTAGGAAGCCCAGTCCACACCTTCATAATTATAATTATGTCCTATGGTAAATTATCAGAAATAAGAGTACTTGGAGCATAAGAGCATTTGTTAGCTTCTTCATATAAGTTTTTCCACTAGAGTGAACTGCATTTCTTGTTTATTTTGGTTTTTGAGATAAGGTCTCCCTATTTAGTCTAGCCTAGTCTATAACTCCTGGATGGTCTTGAACTCAAAATTCTCCTACCTTTGTCTCTAAAATGCATTCCTTGAGAGAGGTTTCATTAACCTTTTATCCATAATTAGGCCATCTGGCAATATATGTCTTGTGCTTAAAATATGTTCTTTAAAACAAAGTTTTGGAGACAGGGTGATAGTTCAGTGGCATAAATGCCAGCCTGGCAAGTACAAGGTCCTGAGCTCAATCCCTGGCCCCCAAAAAATAAAACAAAAACAAACAACAGCAATGAAAACCAACCAAACAACGACAACTCCCCCAAATTTTATGTCAATCATATATTATTTCAATGACTGATGTCACTATGGTATCCAATCAGAAGGAAAATAGTCAATTCATAATATAGGCACATGGTAGATTATTATGTTAAAAAATATAAAGTTTCTACAGAATAGTTACAAGACAGGAAAATGCTCAAGATATAAAATTAGATGTAAAGCCTGTGGTGGTGCATGCCTGTAATACCAGCACTTAGGAAGCTGAGGCAAAAGGATCACCATTAGTTTTTTTTTTTTTTTTTTTTTTTTTTTTTTTTTGAGACAGGGTCTCGCTATGCAGTTCAGGCTGGCTTTAAGCTCACTTTGTAGCTCAGGCTGGTCTCGAACTCACAACTCCTGCTTCAGCCTCCCGAGTGCTGGGATTACAGGCATGCGCCACCACGCCCGGCCTAGGATCACCATTAGTTTAAGGACAGCCTGTGTTACATAGTGAGTTCACGGACAACCTGAACTATATAGCGAGAACTGGTCTCAAAATAAATAAATAAATAAATAAAAACACAACAGAAAAACTCAAACCAAACAAACAAAAACTAAATGGAAAGAATGCCTTACATAATAGTAAATCTAAAAAGTTAGATGTACACATACATATGTATTACATGTATATATAACCAGATAATAGAAATTAGTATCTTAATGGTTATTTCTAAAAGTAGGAATCTAGGGGCCAGGGAGATGGCTCAGTAGGATTAAGTGCTTCCCTGGCAAGTTCAAGGACCTGAGTTCAATCCCAGTTTCCACCAAAAAAAAGTAGGAATCTAAGTGAACGTTCTCTCCTTCCACATGTTTATATATTTTTCAAATTTCTATGATGAACATGTATTCCTTTTTTGGTATTCTTTTCATAACAAAAAATCCCACTGAAGGGCTAGGGAGATAGCTCAGTAGAATAAATGCTTGCCTGGCAAGCTCAAGGTCCTGAGTTCAATATCCAGTACTGCAAAACAAACAAACAAAAAAACCTACCATTTAAAATATTAAACTATTTAAGCACATATGGCTACTTAAAGTATTTTAAAATATGTAACTGATATGCAGTGATACCAATTAACACTCTCCTTTTGCCACATTCTCACAATAGGCTAGCTTTCTTTTTCCAATGTGATATAATCTAAAGGAAGATGACAATGTATTATAAAAAGTCCCTTAAAAATTGGAATACAGGACCAGGGAGATAGCTCAATAGAATAAGTGCTTGCCTGGCAACCTGAGTTCAGTCCTTAGTACCGCAAAAAAAAAAAAGAACACAGAGAGCAAGTTTTTTGGTTCCATATTAGCTGATTGTACTTGACCATCACAACCTTGCAGATGATCTCATCAGCTGAGAAGTTCTCAAGGGTGAATACCAAAGAAATTATCTGGCTTCTGTCAACAGTGTGACACAGGCATCCCCCAAAATTTAAAGATCCTTAAATCTATTCTGGTGAAGCCGGAATGGCAACACACACCTGTACTCCCATCTACATGGGATGCTGAGGCAGGAGAGTCACAAGTTCAAGACCAGCCCAGGCAACTTGACAGGATCCTGTCCCAAAATAAAAGGGCTGTGGTGAGCTAGGTGTGGAGGCATACTTATAATAGTATCATCCAGAAGGCTGAAGCAGGAAAATTACATGTTTAAGGCCAGCCCTGGACTACACAGTGAGACCCTATTTCAACAAAAAGATGGTGAAGGTGTAGCTCAGTGGTTTAATACTTGCCTAGCACTCAAGAGGCCTTGAGTACAATCCTCAGCAACATAATTAAAAAAAAAAAATTCCATCCTTGTGAGAAAGAATATTTAGCACTCTTACAAATAGAACCAAAAAAAGGTATACTAACTAAAGAATGGAAGAACCAAATTGCATAGATATGGCCAATCCAAAACAGTAATCCCTAAGCACATATGGCTACTTAAACATAAAGTTAAAAAAATAAAATTAAAATTTCAGTTCCTTAGTCACATTAACTACATCTCCAGTACCCAATAGCCACATGTAGCTAATAGCTATTGGGTCAGACATACAGACACAGAATATCTCCACTGTAGCAACAAATTCTAGTTAGACAAGATCATGCTACCACAGATGCTGCTATATATGTTGAGGGCAAGGGAAAGCCAGCTCATTGTACGTTATTACATTAATGAAAGTTTTTAATCTTATCAAGTATACTTAGAAAATGGTATGAAAAACTGATGGGTTTCCCTTCAGTTAAAGCTGCTAGAAGGAAGGAGATCATTCACATAACTTACATCCGCTTTTGTTTTAAAACTCGCAAGGCTTTCTGCTTGACCATATTCTGAGGAGAAAAACAGATTTAATTTTTTAAAAAAGTAGAAAACACATATGTAAAGGAAATCTCCCATATCCTTAACTTACATGCCTACTTTCTTCTTCAGAGTAGTAGAGTAGCTTCTGGATTCTGTTCAAAGATATCTCTGATGTCCAGTCTTTAAGCCTTAGTTCCTATCTGTCCTTGCATCCCACATTTCAGTGTCCTAATCTACTTGCCCTTTCCATAATACATAGTATATCCACTTTTATCCCAACAGAGCCCAACTTCAACATGTCCAGAATCTTCAGTCTTTTTTATGGACAGGGACTTGCTATGCATTTCAGCCTTGAACTCATTATGTAGTCCAGGCTGGCCCTGAACTCAAGCAACTCTCCTGCCTCAGCCTCCCAAGTACTGGGATTACAGGCATGCACCACCATGCCTGACCCAGACTCTTTAATCTTACCTCACCTTGGAAATGCCTAAGTATGGCCCCCAAAACCTTTTACTTCTGGTTGAGAACACTTACACTGAACTTGTCTTTCTGCTCTGCTGTTTTTTACTGAATTTCAAACAATTGTTTTGTCTTTTAAACTGACTCTTTTTATGTCACTCTCATAACTACTATTATCATGTTGTGGACTTTTATCTCAAGTCTAGATTGGCTTTCTTTTTTTTTGTCTTTTTGAGACAGGGTCTCACTATGTAGTTCAGGCTGGCCTCGAGCTCACTTTGTAGTTCAGGCTGGTCTCGAACTCACAACAATCCTCCTGTCTCAGCCTCCCGAGTGCTGGGATTACAGGCATGTGCCACCACGCCTGGCCTAGATTGGCTTTCTTGTCACTGTTCTTTGTACCACGTCATCAGTGAAGGTTGTTGAGAAAAATCTTTCTTTCCTTTTCCTTTTATTTTGCAGTAGAGTATTTGGAATGAATCCAAATACTTTACACTTAGCTATTTCTCCAGCCTTTTCTTATTTTTTGAGATCAGATCTTGCTAAGTTGCCCAGGCTGGGCCTAAACTCATGAACTTCTCAATCTTCCAAGATTACAGGTGTGTGCCACCACACCTGGTGCCTTCCCGCACCTTCTGTTAACCAAATCAAATCCAGCTACCCTTTTATATCTGACTGCAAACTCTTCCCCTTGAAGGATACATCTCCATACATGCTTTCTCTTTAACAGATAATATGCCTTTCATATTCTTAATCAGCCCATCGCCAGGCCCTATTCCTATACGTGCTTAGACTGTTACACTACCTTCTGCAGCAACTGCTGACTATTTTACCTTTGCAGGACCCTCTCTCATCTTCTTGATTTGATCCTTGTACTTCACTAGCTCAGCATCCAGCCGGGAAATTTTCTTATCAATAGATTCTGCCCTGCTGTCCACCTTGGGGGGAAAAAAAAATCAGAAACCAGCAGTAGTTAGTTATTGCATTAATTTACATGGGAAGAGGCAGGGCAGGAATATGGAGAAACAGAACAAAACAAAACAGGCCAATGAGGTGGAAGGTAATTCCCTCGGGAGCTTCTGCAAACTTCTCCCTCCCAGATTCTGGAGGGAGAGTGAAGTAAAAAGTAATTTATCATTAGGCTAAATTGAGATCTCCCAATAATCAAAGACTCGTCAAGACTTGGGGCTCAGTGGACACTGGCTAAAACTAGCACTGATGCTATTTCCTAGAGTAAGGGTGGTGGCTTAATTTGAAGACACAAGACTCACGATTTAGGGTGCCACAGAAAGGGCCCTGATATGGATGAGGAATGAAAGATGGAAAGGGGGTAAGAGATTGGGCTGGAAAAGGTGGGAAGGGAATACGAATCTCGGGTAGGTTGGGGTGAGAGGACGAAGGCGAAAGCGGACAGAGCAATGGAAATCAGAACAGGCTGAGCGAAGGTAGGTCGAGCTATTGATGAGGCAGAGGGTCTCCGGTTTGCGGCGTCTGGAATTGAGACGTGGGGGCAGATTTGTAATGGGCCGGGTACAGGGAATGGAATGGAGTAGCAGCCCGTGGATACGGGTGGGCGGGGTCGGGAGTGTCCGAGGCTCTGGGTCAGGTTTTCTAGAGTCAAACGCCTACCGTGCCAATGCAGTCAGTCAGGCTAGGCGGCGGAGCTTTGGGTTTCGCTTTTCCGAAGAATCGGTTCATCTTGTCCGCAAAGAAACCAAACACAGGGGAAAACTAGAAACGGAAGCGGAATCACTCCCACTTCAACTTCCGGCCCTCACAGGCGCAAGCGCTGTATATTCCCTGGAATATATCCTTTTTCCGGGTGTTCAGTTCGGGCTTCCGGGGAAGAAGTGTAGAACGTAGGAAAGGGTGGGGAGGGAGCCTATAGTGGGCGGGACCTATGTGTGAAGTGGGCGGGGATTCTGTTGGCGAGAAGGGGCCCTGACTAAGGGGGGTGGGGCTTAGCGGTGGTGGTAGCCGAGAGGCACAGCAGCATGGAGAGCGTGGCGGACAGAGCAGGGCGGGGCCGGGAAATAACTTGGATGGGGGCTCAAAGCAACTGTCAGTTCCTCCCCTGGGCGGGCCACCGGCGCGGCTCTGGCTGAGCGTAGCGGCGCTCCGAGACCGCGAGGCGACCCGGGGCGGCTGGGCCGCCGGCGGCGTGCCCCTCCGCGCTCCCGGGAGCCGCTCCGGTCGGAGTCCTCAACCAACCGCGGTCCTCCTTCCTCTCGGCGCCCGTCTGTTCGCAGTGCAGCCCGGGGCCATGCCCGACCCACCAGGGGCGCCGCCGCCGGCGCCAGCCAGCCGCGGATGAAGAAGAAAGCCGGTCCCCGCTCCACCCCGAGCAAGAAGGTGACTCAGACCAAGAAGGTGACCCAGGCCGAGGAGGTGACCAGGGGCAAGAAAGTGACTCGGGCGGAGGAGGTGGCCCAGACCGAGGAGGTGACCCCGGCTCAGGAAATGGCGGCTGCCGGACTTAGCGTGACCGTCACCCACAGTGAGCGCTGGGCGGCCGGGCGGGTTTGTGCGGTGGATTTGGCCACGTGTCCTCCGGGAGCTTGGGTCCTTGTATTTGTCCTGGCGCCCCGAAGCGCTGGCTTTAGGCTAGGGCCTGTGTCTGCACACCTTTTCATGTGAGTGGTCTCTGGCCATTTGTTGGCATCCTCGATGCTGGAGCATGCTCGAACATCGTGTAACTAGTTGTGTATGTGTGTGTGTGTGCTCACGCAGTTATGTGTTTTTGGTCATGTTGTGTACAACTGCAGTGTGTCTGGACACATGCGTTTGTGATGAGTCTAATGAATCTAAACTTAGTGATTGGCGGGCCGTTCACTGTTTATTGAGTACTTTAGATGCACACTTCCACACCATAAGTCTAGTCTTTACTCCTTGATACTCTTTGAAGTTTGATACAAAACTAAACAAAATTAGTACACTCTCCAGTGAGTCCGTGAGGTTCCTCCTAATCAGGTAGGGAAGGGAGGAGTGTCTTGCAATCTGGAAACCAGAATTCTAGTCCCTCCAGTTTTGAGTGACCTTGTGGATTTCTCCTTTCTAGGTCTGTGGTTTTCTCTGTGAAGTAGAGTTGGTAACCCCTGCCCCCACTAACATCATGCAATTGTTGGGAGAATTCAAGGCTTAGATGTAATGCTTTGTATACTCCTTGGAAAACAGCACTTGTGCTTCAAAAAAATTAACTGCTGTTTGTATTTGTTTTTACTGATCACCATTTGCAGTGTCCTAGGCTTGTGTCAGGTGGGAGTCCTGGAAGAAGCAGTCACTTGTACTTTGTAGCAAGGAGACAAAACATCACAATAGGGTTGGGGAGATAGCTCAGTAGAATAAGCGCCTGCCTGGGATGCACAGCGTCCTGAGTTCAATCCCCAGTATTGCAAAAAGAAGAAAACCCAAACAAAAAAACAGCATAATAAAGTGTAGACTAGCCAGGCCACAAGCAGATAGCTTGATGAAAAATGTGGGCTTTGGAACCCACTGGATTTAAGAGCATAATCTTATTTCACTAGTTAAGTTGCCACAGGCAGTGTTGGCTGAATTGAATCTATAGTTTGCTTATCTATGAAATAAAGAATATGTAGTACTTACTTCATGGAGTTTCTCTGAGTATTAAATAAGATAAGCATGAAATGAATTTAGTAGAGTCCCTTTTAAGTGCTTAAAACATTAGCTATGGTTGAAGTTGTTAGCTCTTAAAATAGAGGGGAAAAGGTCGACTAGATAGCTCAGCTGATTAAGCCTGTTTAGGGAGGCATAGGAAATGGTTCAATCCCCAGCACCTGGGGTTGGGTGAGACAGTGATTGAGACTGGGTGTGGAGGTGCGGTTTTACCTGTGCTTTCAGCACTTGGGAGGCTGAAAACAGAAGGATCTCTACAAAACTGATCTATGTAGTGAGACCCTGTAGACCCTGTACTAAATACATTAATTATAATAATAATAATAATAAAATAGAAAGGAGAGAAATCTTGGAGCAGATCATGAGAGGATGGGGAACGCATTTTGGAGTAGCATATAAACTAGTTTTTGAATGACAGGTAAAATTAATGTAAGTGTCTTATCTATACTGGTTTTTGTAAAGGAGTTATATTCATTAAATGCTTTTTCTATTTCTGCCTAGGCAATGAAAAGTATGACCTTCATGTTACTGCTCAGCAGGGCAGAACTGAACCAATCATCCAAGACCTGGCCCAGGCTGTTGAAGAGGCCACAGGGGTTCCACTGTCTTTTCAAAAGCTCATATTTAAGGGTGGGTACTTTTTTTCTAGCTTTAAGCTTGTTTTGTTAAAGGGCAGATTTAAAACTACCTAACCCTACATAATGATAACTCAGTTTTCAAACTGGGACAGTGTTTGTTTATTCATTTGTTCAACAAATACTTAGTGAGGATCTACTTTGTACTGATTTTTTTTCAAGTACCTGGATAGGAATCAGATTTAAACTGATGGTGGAAATTTCATAATATTTGATAAAGCACATAGGCAGTCTCCCCTACCTAGGTTAGCTCCTCTATGTTCACATGATACGCACTACAACTTCTGTATAAATGGTACTGAACTTTCCTTAGTTGTTTAACATTTGTTTCTCTGTTAGAATAACAAATTCCATGAGGACAAAAAGTTCTGTTTCCAGTCCTAGGTGTTGTGTAGACTCAGAAAACCTTTAACAAATTTACTAGAGCCCTGGATGTGGCAGTTGCATTGGATGCTGATTTCCACTGGGACCCACCCCCTCCTTACCTCTTTGTTATGGTTTGTGTCTAGTTGTCCCCACAAAGCCTCATGCAGTCGTTGGGTGGGCTTCTAGAGTTTGTGATTAATTCATGATCCAATGCTGGGATTATGGATGTGAATGCTTCACCTACTCTAGGGCAGATAGTCTGTAGGCAGTATAAAGAAAGGAGAGAGGCTTGCCTCAGTGCTGCTGCAACCACTGCTCCTCTCTTTTTACCTTGCTGTTTTCTACCACCTTGAACTGCCGTATGGCACTCTGTTTTTGAGCTAGCTGAGTATGAACTGAAACCTCTACAAACTATGAGCTAAAGGAACCTTTTCTTCCTTAATTTTGGGTGCCAGGTATTTTGTCCCAGCAATGAGAGGAAAGTAACAAAGACACCTGTCTGCCTTCCTGTTCCCATTAAATCCATTATTCTGATAATCTGATAAGGGTAGATATCTCACTGTATACCAGTCTTCATAAAGAATTTAATAATAAGGGCCGGGGAGATGGCTCAGTGGAATAAGCACTTCCCTGGCAAGCGCAAGGGCCTGAGTTCAATCCCTGGTTCTGCCAAAAAATAAAAATTAAAAAAATTTAAAAAAAAGAATTTAATAATAGGGACTATTTTTATTTGTATTTGATAGGAATCTTATTTTTTCTTTTTAAAAACATTTTTTGGCTGGGCCAACACTTAGGAGACAGAGGCAGAAGGATCACTATAAGTTAAAGGGCAACCTGGGTTATATAGTGAATTTTTTTTTTTTTTAACATATTTAGTACAAGGTTTACAGGGTCTCACTGTGTAGATCAGACTCAGTGATCCTCCTGTTTTCAGCCTCCCAAGTGCTGGGATTACAGGTGAGTGCCACCGCACCCAATCTCAATCACTGTCTCTATGGGGGGGGCGAGGGGCACAATCCAACCCCAGCCACTGTACTCTGCCTAAGTAGGCGCTTTAGTCTGCTGAGCTATCTGGTCAGCCCTTACATAATGAATTTAAGGTCAAGTCTGGAATACATAGTGAGCCCTTGTCTCAAAAATCAAGAAATGGGGGGCTGGTCAGATAGCTCAGTGGATTAAAGTATCTATTTAGGCAGAGCACAGTGGCTGAGGTTCAATCCCTGGTGTGCTGGCTCTGCCCCTGGGGTGTGGTAATTGAGACTGTGTGGTGGTGTTCCCTGTAATCCCAGTGCCTGGGAGGCTGAAAATAGGAGAATAACTATGAGTCTGATCTGTGCAGTGAGACACTATCGACCCTGTACTAAATGTATTTAAGAAAAAAAAGCCGGGCGTGGTGGCGCATGCCTGTAATCCCAGCACTCGGGAGGCTGAGGCAGGAGGATTGTTGCGAGTTCGAGACCAGCCTGAGCTACAAAGTGAGCTTAAAGCCAGCCTGAACTGCATAGCGAGACCCTGTCTCAAAAAGACAAAAGAAAAAAAAAAAAGAAAGAAAAATCCAGAAACAAGGCTAGGAGACATCTCATCAATCTAAGTGCCTGCTTGACAAGTACAAGGATCCAGTTCTATCCCTTGAATTGCATTCCATGCCACTGAAAGTGGGCATGGTGTTGCTCTCCTGTAATCCTTGAGCTGGGCAGGACTGAGACAGGAGGATCACTATGAATTTGAGCTATGTAGCAAGACCCTGAATCAAATAACTAACTAAAGATATTTTTATAAAAAAAAGTATTTTTTGAATTAAAAGACACAGAAATTCATGTTCTAAAATAGAAGAAAACACAAAGAAGGAAATGTTCTCCTGGATATAAAGCCCTTTAAGCCTTTTTTCTTTTATTACTAAGATTTCAAGTCAGGGCCTTAGGCTTTCCCACCCCCCTTCGGTACTGGGGATTGAACTCAGGACCCTGCCTCAGGACCCTGCCCTTACCAGGCAGGCTTTTATTTTACTGATCTATCTCCCCAGCCCCAGGGCCTTATGCATATGGGCAAGTACTGTACCAATGAGCTAAATCCCTAACCTCTACATTTGACATTTTTTTTCTTATAACGTTGAGTCATCAACATTCATTGTGTGGTTGAAGACCCTGAATACATTTTAATGCCCACAGAGTGTTGTACAAATGTATGATTAATCAACCTCCAATTCACAAATATTAGGCTCTTTATAGTTTCTAGTCACCTAGTAGAAGTCTGTTATGATTTGTATATAGATTCATGGGTATGGGCTTCTAGAGTTTGTGATTAATTCATGGTTCAATACTGGGATTATGGGTGTGAGTACTATACTTGCCCTTGGGCAGATAGCATGCATATAATAGAAGGGAGAGAAAGAACTTGCTTTCTTTCTCTCTTCCTTGCTTCTTTTTTGGCTCTTGTTTCTTTGGCTATCTTCTACCAATGAACTGTTGCTCATTTGCCACAACACCCTCCCTTGGAGCCAGCTGAGTATTGACTGAAACCTCTACACACTATGCTAAATAAACCTACTGTTCCTTAACTTTGTTTTTTTTTTTTTTTTTTTTTTTTTTTTTTTTTTGTCTTTTTGAGACAGGGTCTCACTATGCAGTTCAGGCTGGCCTTAAGCTCGCTTTGTAGCTCAGGCTGGGCTCGAACTCACAACAATCCTCCTGCCTCAGCCTCCCGAGTGCTGGGATTACAGGCATGCGCCACCACGCCCGGCTGTTCCTTAACTTTGGACGTTAGATATTTTGTCTCAGCAATGAGAGGAAAGTAACTAAAACACTGTTTCCAAAAAAATTAAAAAGGGCTTGGGATGTAGCTTAGTGTAAAGGCCCTATGGTACTGTAAAAAAAAAAAAAAAAAAAAAAAAGATTATATCGTGTAATAGGTACTGTGTAGACACATGTCTTATTCTCTGTTTAGAATAAATCTTTCCCCAGTTCTGCAAAAAAAAAAAAGAATGGCAAAAAAACAATAAATATCTTGAGTGAAATTACTGGGTCAAGACACTTTCTAAAAAGGTTATACCAATTCATCATCATCTCATTAGTGAACACATTTGTTCATTTCCTGTATCTTTGCTAAAATCTATTTTCTGTGTGGTACAATTATTATAGTTTGATATACTTCTCTTTTCAGGAAAATCTCTGAAGGAAATGGAGATGCCATTGTCAGCACTTGGAATACAAAGTGGTTGCCGAATCATGTTAATTGGGGAAAAGGTAAACTACTTTTTCCACATGAGTTCCACAGAATCAAATGACCTAAGTCTTTTATATACATTTCTGTTTAGAAGGCCAAATTTGGGCCCAGATATGCATTGGCAAAACACTTCTTTAAAGTAATCACTATTTGATGGAATTGCACTTTCTTCTCCTATTGATTTGGGTTTGCCTAAGAGTTAAAACCCAATCAGTAGGATCAATCATTTTGGATGTTGCCTCAGTAACAAGTACTGTGAGCCAAATTTGCTGGCACATGCCTCTAGACCAAGCAGTGCAGGAGGCTGAGGTAGCCTTTAGCTCATTGGATTTAGCTCAGTTTGATCATTCTGGGAGGACTGCAATTTTGGGCCTGGGAAAATTAACAATTTAGTGGGATGTTATCTCAAAACAAAAAAAAGGAAAATGATTGGGGAGTCAGTCTTTTCAACCACCATTTTTACTAAAGTATTCCCCGGGAAAAAACCCTCTTTGACTAGAAAGGATCAGACTAAAGTCCTGAGGGGGGAGAACAGATGAAGTCAGTGGCCCCTAAGGTAATAAGAAAGCATTGTTGGGCCAGGGAGATAGCTCAGTAGAGTAAGTGCTTGCCTAGCAAAGCGTGTGGTCCTGAGTTCAATCCCTGGTACCACAACAAGAACAAAAAGCAAGTATTGTGACAAAGTAACAAGGTAGAGTTGTTGAGTATATGAAGTTTCCTTACTTAGTTGAGCTGGCTAGGTGGAAAAGGTGTCAGAGATTATCAAATAGAATGAAATCCAACTAGACCTGGAATTGCCAGGAGACTGTGACTCAGGATTTGCCTAAACAACCAAGGATAGCATAATAAAGCAAGAAGTTTCTGGCCCTGGTTACTAATTTAAAGTGAGGCCAAATATTCTAAATTTCTTGTCGAAGTGCAGGGTAGGGAGAATGGAAATGAGGAGCTTCAGAAGCCATGCATTGAGTTTGAAGAAGCTGTAAGACTTTCAGTTGCAGTTGTCCCAGAAAATAGAGAGACTGGTCTGAATTCCAATCTGTTCTACATTGTTTGGATGTGTGACTTTAGGTTACTATAGTAAGCCTCAATTTGATCATCTGTGAAGCAGCATGTCCTTAGAATTGTGGTAAGGTTTTAAAAAAAGATAACAGGTAATATGCTTCAGATAGTGCCTGGCTTACAGTGAGTATTCAGTGAAAGTATTCATGGAGGATCACAAGTATGAGACCAGCCTGAGCAGCTTAACAAGAGTTTGTCTTAAAATTAAAAAATGGTGGCCAGGCATGGTGGCGCATGCCTGTAATCCCAGCACTCGGGAGGCTGAGGCAGGAGGATTGTTGTGAATTTGGCACAAGGCAGCTTATACTACCTGATAGGACTGTCCCATGTCACCCAATGACACTGTCATATATCTTATCACCAGTGTTCCAAAGCTGCCTGGCAGCCAAATATACAAATTATGGCCTTGTCATATGTTAATGGTATTTCCCTCTTAGGATGGTGTTGAGACTGGAATAGTGCTTGTCCCACATGCTGAAGGCCCTGGTTTCAATCTCAGCATTGCAATAACAAATAACAATATATGAACCAGCCTGAGCTACAAAGTGAGCTTAAGGCCAGCCTGAACTGCATAGTGAACTTAAGGCCAGCCTGAACTGCATAGTGAGACCCTGTCTCAAAAAGACAAAAAATTAAAAAATGGAAAAAAAAAAAAACCCACCAAAAACTGACAATACAGCTTAGTGTGAAGGCCATGGATTCAATCCCCAGTGCCATCAAAAAATAGTATTAATTGTCATTATCATATTAAGTAGGGATATTCAATTGGAGGATGCCATTTAGAAATTTCCATTTAAATGAATAGGTGAATTCTGCCTGTCTTGTCATTCTGTACTCCCAGAAGCATTCTATGCAATCTGTTTACCTTCCATTCTCTATACAGGCTATTGATGAGCCTAGAGCTGAGGCTGAACCTGGCACTTACATTGGCTCTGCTCTCTGAACCCAAACTGTCCAGACCATTATAAGAATGTTTACCCAACACCTTTCTTCTGTCCAGACTAGAGTCTTTCTATAGGTAGAAAATTTTAACGTATAACCCTTTGATTTATTTTCCAAGCAGAAAGTTACAACTTCAAGCTGTATGAGTTAGCCCAGCTGTAGTCAGATTTTATTTTCCCCATTGAAGGTTTCCTGTCTTGGTGATTAGCAATTTTATTTCATTCATCATTTTAGAGCAATCCAGAGGAAGAGATTGAACTAAAGAAGTTGAAAAATTTGGAAAAGTCTGTGGAAAAGATAGCTGACCACCTGGAAGAGTTGAATAAAGAACTTACTGGAATCCAGCAGGTAATATCCTTCATGAACTCTGACTTTATATCTTCTGTAATGTGTTTGTAAATATAACATATGGTTTTAAGGGTAGGCTCTATAGCCATATCCCTAGGTTCAGATCCTGGTATATGCCTCTGTCTGTTTTTGTCTGAGTACTTGGGATCAAACGCAAGGCTGTGCTCATGCTAAGCAAGTTCTCTGCCACTGACTATATCCCTAATTCATGCCCTTTTTCTTACTGGTTTTTTTTTTTTTAATCCTGGGAATTGAACTTGGGACCTTGCACTTGCCAGGTAGGCACTGTGCCACTAAGTTATATCCCTATCCCCTCTTACTGCTGACCACTGTGTCTTTGTTTTAAGTTCTTCACCAGTAAAACGGAACATTTAACAGGTTCCTATCAGCTTGAACCACCAGTGGTGTTATATGAACAATTGTTCCATCTGGCAGCTTATACTACCTGATAGGACTGTCCCATGTCACCCAATGACACTGTCATATATCTTATCACCAGTGTTCCAAAGCTGCCTGGCAGCCAAATATACAAATTATGGCCTTGTCATATGTTAATGGTATTTCCCTCTTAGGATGGTGTTGAGACTTAAAAGTGTTCATTAGGGCTAGGGGGATAGCTCAATGGAATAGTGCTGAAGGCCCTGGTTTCAATCTCAGCATTGCAATAACAAATGTACTTTTAAAGTGTTACTGTCATTGTTATGTCAGAGCCCAGCCAACATCCATTTATGTTTATAAGAAAGCACTTGCCATGTTAGACTCATGTAGTTTGTGAAATAGAACAAACAGGTGGCATCTTGCAGTCCAGGGAGTTGTATTGTGCTTGGCAAAGCAAAGAACATTTTATTGGTTCATAAAAGGTCCAGATTGAGCTTGATTTTATTAGGGGTGGGAGCCATCCTATTCAGTTTCTCATATTATAAATGGGTTGCTAAAGCCCAGTAAAGGTTAGGGATAGGTCACGATCACCTTTACCTTCCTTATTTTATAACATGGTTTGTGTTGTGTTTTCATTGATTATACTTATATAGAATATTTTTTATTGTTTTTGTTGTTTTAAGACAGGGTCTTTCTACGTAGTTTAGGCTGGCTTTAACTCACTTTTTTCTTTTTTTTTTTTTTTAAATGTGTTTGGTACAGGGTTTAACTATGCAGCTTGGACTTGTAGTGATCTTCCTCTAGTGCTGGGATTATAGGTGTGTGTCACCACTCTGGGTCTTGGTAGATAGCTCAGTGTGCTGGGGTGGGGTTGCCATAGCATGTGGTGCTGTGGATTGAATCCTGGTCTCTGAGGTTGCCTAAGAGGCACTTAGTCCACTGAGCTATCTTGCTGGCCCTTTGAGCTTACTTTGTAGCACAGACTGACCTTGAATTTGCAGTGATCTGCTGCCTCAGTTTCCTGAGTGCTGGGATTATAGGCGTGTGCCACCACACCAGCTATACAGAAATTTTAAATAAACACATTGGTACTAAGACAGAAAAGAAAAATTACTTGTAAGGCACAAGCCAGTAAACAGGATTCTTGCACAGGCCTGTCAGTCCCTAAACCAGGGCTTTAGTCTGCCTCTCATGTGCAGGTGCACATTTGAGACTGGGGACATCATCAGAGCCAGACCTCAAGATCCATTTGAAGGCTGATGATTTATGTCAGGTATACACCTGCAGCTTGATAGAGTTTCTGGGCTGGCCTAAGGGTAACCTTTCTGTTTTTCCAAAGAGATGAAGGTGTTTGTCTAAGATGTGACCTTGCCTGTTACAACAATGGTGGATTCAGGGTGTGATGGCCTTATTAGTACTGTGGCATGGAGTTTGCCATCAGCCTCATGGAACCCTTCCAGTAATGCATTATTCTTCCATAGGGTTTTCTGGCCAAGGATTTGCAAGCTGAAGCTCTCTGCAAACTTGATAGGAAAGTAAAAGCCACAATTGAGCAGTTTATGAAGATCTTGGAGGAGATTGACACAATGGTAAATAGATGTTCACCTAAGAAAAATTAGTTTTCCATGACAATATTTCAGTTGGTTTCATTCTTTCATTTACATACCCTTATTACCTGAGCATAATACTTAAGGATATTGAACATCTACCATGTGTGTCAGACATCATCATGCTTGGTCCTGGATCAATACATAAAAGAGTAGGCCAGTTCCTGATCTGTAGGCACTTAGAACTCACCGACATGGGCTCTTGTTATATTAAAAAAAAAATAAAATTATATATATTATATGTTGTATCTATGTGTGTGTGTGTGTGTGTATATATATATATATATATATATATATATATATATATATGGAGAGAGAGAGAGAGAGTGTTTGATTTCATGTATATATGTATGTGTATAACTGAGATCTGTACCTGGGACACAAGTGTTCCATGATCTCATGGTCAAAGAAACCATGTTCCCTGGTACTCAAGTGACTAATGATTCCACTGAACTCACTGCCTATACAGACCCAGATCTTGGGAGCCTATTGAATCATTGACCCTGGTTTCTTTTTTACAGATGACAGTAATGGTGTCTCTATCCCTCCTCTTTACTCTTAAGAGTGAAGTATTCTGGACTTAGGATTCTCTGGACAGTGGTGGTGGGTGGGTTATAAAAAAGTAGAAATACTTTCCCTGGTACATGATCTAGATGGCATACTGTCAATACACAGGTAACAGTGAAAGGACAAAGTGTGTTGCAGATCAGTGTTGGGAGGGGTGTGATATTTTGTTTTTGTTTTTTGAGATAGGATCTCAGTATGCAATTCAGGCTGGCCTTGAACTTTCAGTGATCTCTTGCCTCAGCCTCCCAAATGCTGGAAATATAGGTGTGTGCCACTATACCAGATCAGTTTTTTATGACCCAACAAAGTTCCTTTTATGGGGACAAAAGCTATGGAAAGGGCTGTGTAGGTTACAGACCTAGATAAATGATTCCTAAAATACACATTTTATCCACATCAGTAACCTATTTGGTATGTTGTATGTTTCTGGTATGTCATTGTCACTGAAGATATATGCCAACTTTTTCTTCCATAGATCCTACCAGAAAATTTCAAAGACAGCAGGCTAAAAAGGAAAGGCTTGGTGAAAAAGGTTCAGGTGAGTTGTGTGGTAGTACATGGCAAGTTGTAATGCGTTGATTTGTTTATTCATGGGTTTATCTGTTCAAAGTAGGATACTATAGAAATGTGGTATATGGCATGGGAATTTTTTGGTTATTTACTTATTAGCATGAAACCAGAGTATCAGAGAAGAGTCTACTTCATGTTCCTGTAGTGCCCTCTTTTTCTTGTATTATTGTGGAACTGTGGTCCTGAGGGAAGGCTCCCTATCGGTATAACCTTTTTGGGAATTATTGATCTAGAATGTGGTTAGAATCTTTAGGGAATTATTGATCTAGAATGTGGTTAGAATCTTTAGGTCTGTACTTCTTTTCCCTCACTTTCCTTACCTTGGAACTCAGGCTGGGAACCCATCCCCGCCCATGCACAAGCCTTTTAGAGTCTCATTTACTGGTTTCAGAATGGCCAAATGTGGGATGAACAGTGGCTGGCTAGCTCTGGCAGCGCTGTCACTACCCAATGTCTTGTCTTTTAGGCATTCTTAGCTGAATGTGATACAGTGGAGGAGAACATCTGCCAAGAGACTGAACGGCTACAATCTACAAGCTTGGCCCTTGCTGAGTGAGGTGCTATGGAGAGGCTGTTGCCCTGAGGAGTAGCATTACTACCCTGTCTTCTCTGCAATAGAAGCTGTCTGTTCCTCTAGAGCCGCCAGAGGCAACTGGCTAAATGTCAATTTTCCTACTCCTACACCAGTTCTCAATGAAAAAGTACTGTCTTTGCAACCTTAAGTACAGCTGGTCTCTGCTTCCTTGTTCTGCCTCTGTGTGGCTGTCCTGTTCACCACTGTTTCTGGAGGAGGTCTTCCTACCCATGTCTTACCAGCTCTTTTGACTTCTGGGTGTGTCCATGTGGGCTGGTTAGCCCTAGTGTTGGGTTTAAGGCACCCTTTAGACATGTAAAGGCTTTCTTAACCTTGCAATCTCAGAGTCCACATAGTTATAAAACCAGAGTCATTAGGAAATTACATCAGTCAGATGTTTGGCACACAGGTAATTTAGTGTCCCTTGTGACCTAACTCCAGAACCTCTGGATGGATTGTTGGTTTAAAGACACTATCCTCACCTCCCAATGACCTGTCTAGCCACAGGTGTTGAGATATCCAGGACCATTCCTGGGATGGTACCTATGGCTGGTGAATGGACTTCCTTGTCCCCAAGCAAATCTTCAGAACTTTAGAGCCCATTGTTGATTGAGTTTATTTGAAAGCAAGCCAAAACCATGGCTCAGAAAGGGCAAGGAAGGGGAGCCAGAAGGAAAAAGCAGGTAGTTCCAGAAACTTCTCAGGAGTGATACATGTTTCCTTCAAGGGCATTTCTGTTAAACTATATCCTTCTCACATCCACATTTCCTTTGAAACTTTCTGTTTTATAGTTTTCTACCCACTATCATTGCTATTAAAAACCAGTTTGTATGCCTGTCATCAAGCAGAAAAGTGGTTTTGTTTTATTTATTTATTTGTTGAGACAGGGTCTCACTATATAGTGTAGGCTGAACCTGAATTCACAGTGTAGCCCAAGGTGGTCTTGAACTCACCAAGATCCTCCTGCCTTAGCCTCCTGAGTGCTGGGATTACAGGTATGTGCTGCCATGCCTGTCAGTAGTGTTTTGGTTTTGATTGATGAGACACAGAAAGGTAGTTTTTTGTGCCTATAGTTAGAATTTGTGGTAAAGTTAAGAGTGACTGGTGGAACCCAACTTAAACTGGTCAGCTGCTGTCACCCCATTCTTTACCACAAAGCCCAGAAAATAGCCTGCTTACAGAACACCTGAGGCTTACTTCATTAGGCAGAAAGGAATTCATTGAAGTCCCAGGAATTTGGGACTGGTAGGTTAGACCTCAGATCAGGAATGGTAGAGAGACAGGAGGAGACTTGGGCCCAGCCTCAGTTTGAGTAGTTCCTGTGTGTGTGTGTGTGTGTGTGTGTAAAATACATTATATTATACATATATATAGTGTTGTTGAGGGAAGGCTCCTTATCTGTATGACTTTGTTGGGAGTTACTGACCTAGAATGTGATTAGAATTCCTAGGTCTATACTTCTTTTCCGTCACTTTCCTTACCTTGGACACTATATATAAAATCTATGTGGCTTTGTACTATAATTTGGGAGAGTCTACCACTGAACTACATTCTTTGTTTTTGAGTTAGCATCTCACTATGTACTCTAGACTGGTGAACTACATTCTAAGCCTTTTTACTTTTTATTTTGAGACAGGTTCTCACTAAGTTTTCAGGCTGGTTCAAATTTGTGTAATCAAGGGCCAGGGAGATGGCTCAGTGGAATAAGCGCTTCCCTGGCAAGCACAAGGGCATGAGTTCAATCCCTGGTTCTTAAAAAAAAAAAAAATTGTGTAATCCTGTTACCTTAGCTGCCCAAGTAGCTAGAATTACAGGCTTGTGTCCCATCCCTAGTGGGGCCACATTATTAGACGTTATTATGGGCCATACTGTTCTAAGCTTTCAGTGTGTGTGTGTGTGTATGTGTTCAGTGGCAGGTGGTAGGCTACTTCCTCCTCTTTGTGGTCTTGAATATAGATGTGATGGCTGAAATTGGAATGGCTGTTTTGGACCTTGAGAATAGTGTTA
Source organism: Ctenomys sociabilis (assembly GCA_004027165.1). NCBI lineage: Eukaryota > Metazoa > Chordata > Mammalia > Rodentia > Ctenomyidae > Ctenomys > Ctenomys sociabilis. Next base: position 21,925 of record PVKA01026785.1, read on the forward strand.
CGAGGTTGACAGAGTCACAATAGGAGCATAGGTCTATTTTCTTTAACCACTATTTTGGTTTTCTGTCTTGTAGCCAAATTTAATTCCTACATGGTTTGTAAGCAGGTTGGGAGCAAGTTTATCAACAATGGTAATGGGAACTATAGAAACCTAGTCCCTGTACCTGTTTATCCATTAGCAACAGTTCCTTCTGGTGGTTCTATTTTAGTGGTTCAGGTAGTGTTGGCTCCTTTCTTCCCTGCTCTGCTTTCTTCTTTTTGGTGGTACCAGGGATTGAACTCAGGACGTTGTGCTTGCTAGACAAGCACTTATTCCACTGAGCTATCTCCCTGGCTGCTTTCCTCTTTGATGTGTTTTCCCACAATATCTTCTACTTGTTCCACCCCCTGGGCAGAAATCTGAGTTGTGTGAAACTGCTCCCACCTGGCCAGGCTTCTACACATTCACCATTGTTAAGGGCTCCTCTATAGGCTTTGGCATACATTGTAAGCTTGGGTCTCATGGAATTTCGAGATGCTGTGGGTCCCCAGGGGCCACTGGGTTGAGTGTCTTGTGTGCTGTGTGTGCCTGGAATTCTCAAATGTCAACCAGCCAGTAGAGCAGAGCAGTTCTGGAATTTTGTACCAGGAGTTAACCTGACACATTGGAAACTTGAGAGGTATAGGCCTTTCCAGGTGATAATCTGGGCGGCCCAAGGTTGTGTGTGTGTGGGGTACACTCAGAGGGGTAGGGGCAGCTTATGGTTTTGAATATTAATGACTTGGTTCAGTATTACAATAAGTAGTTCAGTGTTACTGTACACAGCCTGTGTACTGTGCCTGTGTCAAGTTGCTGTGTTTTGCTGTCTGTGTGCTCTACATATCCATTAGCAACAGCCATGAAGGATGAAGCCGAGCCATACACCTGAAGGATATTGATCTCATTCAGATCTTTGTCCTAATAGAGCAGGCCAGGTCAGACAGGAACACTAAGAAGTGTGAGAGGCTCACCTCAATTAGGCAGAAGGTAACTAGGACTTCTGAGAGGACATGTGACAGGGTTGAGAAGCATCAGAGAGATGGAGAGGAGTTGCACATCCAAGACACTGATCCACATTGCTGATTGGTGGATGACAGATTTTTTTAATTTTGTATCACATCATTCTGCCCTTTACTGTTCTTCAGTTTAAAGCTTCATGGCTCAAGGCACTCCTTTGGGTTCAGCATTCACCATCCTTTATGATCTGGATGTCTTGTCTGGTTTTTCTAGAATCACAAGAAACAAGGGTGAAGTCACCTGCTGGAACTGTCATACACCCTTCAAGGACCAGGTTTGGTCCATCTGGATTCTGAGAGTCCCCACCCATGTACTGATGGAGGGTATTCCCTAGGGCACGTGTGCCTCAGTGGGCTGTTCGTATCATTGAAAGCTCTAAAAGGTTCATCACACTCCTAGAGGGTCCATGGGTACATCTTCTATAATTTTTCCCTTTTCCATAGCCTTCCTCTGGGAGATTTCAACCACTACTGCATGCTAGTAGCTGCTAGATCTGTGTCCAGCCTGGACTAGCTCTGCTTGTTTGTGCAGCTGTTCATTGCACATCTGCATTGGGATATACCAGGCATCATTCCCTAGAGCTGCCACTCACTATCTACTTAATCCCCATCTCAACATAAGACACTGTCAGCCACCCATAAGTTAGAAACAAGCCCATGCTCTTGCCTCTTCCCTCCCCTCCCTGCTTCCCATCCAGTCACACATAGAACCTATCATTTCTACCCACTAGGTATCTCTCAGCCATGTGTCTTTAAGTATGATCACTATAAAAGCCAGGACAATGTTCTGTTCTTCTATTTCCCCGTGCAAACCACATCTGTCTAGAGCTTTGCAGTTTCTCTTCCATGATCTCATTTAGCTCTAAACTTTATTGGTGAAGAAACTGGAGATTAAGTAGATGATCTGTTGAACTCATGTCATGTTCTGGCCCTCCTCACTAGACTGACTCATTGCCTCTGTGTCATTCTCCCTTAAACTATACTGTGATGTATCTAAACCTCACACTTTCCTCCATAAAAATGTGCTTTCCCTTCCAAGCCATTATTTGTACCTTTTTTTTTTTTTCTACTTGAAACATCTTCCCTTTTTTCTAGCTGGTTTCTACCTGTCCCTCCTGGGGGGTAGGCACAGGTGTTCCCGTCCTCCAGGCAGTCTTCCCTGGCTTGTCCTTTCCCTGCTCCCATGGCACCCTGTGTGTCCCATCTGAGCCTTGAGCATTCTGTGCTGTAATTAGCTGCCATCAGCCTGCTTCTCTTTAGACACACTATGCCCAGAAGACTAGTAATGCTGTCTTGTCCTACTGTGCTCTGCTCTATCCTCAGCGGCTTGCACAGAGTAAGTACTCTATAATTCCTGGCTTGAGGAATGAAAGAACACATGAGGTACCTAGCAGAACAGAACCCAGGGTCTGCCAGGTATGGTAACACTTGGGAGCCTAAGGCAGGAGGATTGAGTTCCAGGCAAGCTGGGCAATATAGTTCAAAGACAGCCTAGAGTACATAGCAAAACCCTGTTTCAAACAAACAAACAATAGGTTTCTGTCCCCTCCAAAGTCCACTACTGCTTTCTTAGAACCTTCTATCTTCCTTGACTTATACAGGTTCATTCTGTTAGAGGTTAGGTTTGGAAGACTCTGCTCAGGCCGAATATGTGTATGAAGGAGGCAACCAGTTAAATCTTGGTCCTTTTAGATCTGTGTGCACCAGAGATGGGGCCTATCCAAGCAAGGGGGACAGGGGCACTTACATACGAGTCAAGCAGAGATGACATTCATTTTTGTATGTGACCCCATCAGTGCCACAGATGAGATTAGGTGTCTGGGGACAATTTGGAGGCTCTGCCATGCTCTCGCAGATAGGCTGTAGACAGAGAAGAGGGAAGGGACTCAGATTTAGGAGTGGGGAGGGCCCAGGGCCCTTATTTAACCTAAGAGGTAAAGAGGAGACTGGTTCAGAAAGACTCATTTGAGTCCAGCAAACATGAAACCAGCCACTGAGGACTCCAGAGTGTGTTTGCATCTGTGTGGACATGACTGTGTATGTGTACCTTTGGCAGGGTGTGTAAGTATGCACCTGTGTCTGCTGAGCTCAGGTGTATGAATATTCAGATGTGTGCTTGTGTATATGTGTGTAGAGTGAGTTTGTGCTTGCAAGCTCTTGGGGACTGATTCATACACTCAGAGCTGGGCTAGAATTTCCCCTGCTGGTCCACCTGGGGACCCCAGGAGATGGAGCCACTCTCATTTCCAGGAGGCCTCTCTAATCTCCAGGGACTCTCAAGCTTGCCCAGACCTGTATGACTGGTCAGTCACATGGTGGAAAGGTGGAACAGTAAGGGAAGATGGGAAAAATGAAGCAGGGAACTTAATTGAAGCTTGGTCTCAAAGGACTTCAAGCCATGCCTGAGTTTGTGTGAAACAGCAGTTAAGGCCTAGGCTCTAGAGTGTTGTCATCGACTAACTCATCCACATAAACTTTTTTTTTTTTGTATTTTAGGAGAAGGTCTACAGTGTCTCACTGTGTAGATCGGACTCATATTGATCCTCCTGTTTACAGCCTCCCAAGTGCTGGGATTACAGGCACATGCCACCATGCCCAGTCTCAGTTGCCCTCTAAGCGTGCACCATGGGCGTGGTCAGCATCACAAGCCCTGGATCAAACTCCACATCTGTCCAAGCAGGAGTTTTATTCTGCTGAGTTATTTGGCTGGCCCCATCTACATAAACTTGAATGAGGTCTTTCTACTCTCTGAATGTCAGTTTCTTCATCTTTAAAAATACAAACAATATACCAAAACATTATGAATACAGTTTGCAATGTATTAATTTATTGAATCTGTCTTGTTAAGGTGTCTTAAAACTGTCTGGTTGATATTTGTACTTCAATAAAATAAATAAAGTTTTAAAAAATACAAACAATAATGTTGCTTTGACATGGGATTGATTAAAATAATCTACAGTAGCCCCTAATATATGAATATTTGAGTTCTGAACTTCCACAGAGACAAATGGACCTCACATTAGCAACATTCATTGATGCAAACAAATCGTTGAAGTAGCTCATGTGTCTTCTGGACATTGTCACATTTATGCTGCTGTGTGCTATGGTACAGTACAGTGTGGTAGTGACTAACTGGAGGAGGAGGGTAGGTGGGAGATGGTGGAGCAGAAGGCTCATCAGCAGGAGGAGATGGAAGGCATGATAGAATTTCATTCACACCTCATGTGGATGACAACACAGGTTTTTTGATGGATTCAAGTCTGCAAATCCTCTTGAAAAAAACGATCCAGTGATAACTGAACAGTAGTTATTTTTTCTCATCACAGATGACTCTGCCCTACCGTCTCTGCTCTAGTTAGTAACTCTTCTTGTCAGTTCACTCCCTGCAATCCTTTATATGCTGGTTGTCGTACTGTACTGCACCACTATTTTAAGGTAACAGTAAAAGTAAAGGTAATTTAGTTACAATTGTGTACTGTACTGTCATTTTAAGGTGACTATAAAAGTAATTTATAGTATGTTTGTGTTTGTCTTTTTAATGCTTTACATTGTATATTTGTGTCAAAGATGTATAAGATGCTTACCAATGAACCTGACTTACTGTGGGTAAAGTACTGTGTTTGGCTCATTTTGTGGCACCAGGTGTATGGAGCCAGGTTCTGACCAGCTGGTGGGCAATGTCCTGAGTCTGTGCTTGGGAAGGAAACTGAGCCTTCTCATTCACCTACCTGAAGGGGTGAGTTGAATGAGAGTCCCAAGGGTGCCAGTGCCATTGCCTTGGAATCACTAGAGATACCAGATGTAGCCAAGGTAGAATCAGAGTTCTCAGGGATGAATAATGAAGTGTGTCTGGGGAAGCTGGATACTCCATAGGATCATTCTGTATTACGGCAGCTCTTTGGCCTGAACTCTGTGGCCTGTGTATTCTGCCTAAAGCAGAGAAAGTACTCTGCCCTGCTGAGCCTAGAGGTGAGGGCTCACAGAAAAGGATCCTAGGAGAACAGGTTGGGGCAGATCCCAAGTGCTTTGAGACCAGGCTAGCATATTGATGAGGGGGCTGGGCCCCCTCGACTGAAGGAGGTAATCTGGGGTACTGGGAGCCACTTTGACTAATTCAGGGCCATTGAAGATAGCCAAGCAAGAATGTGGAGAATAACAATGCTGGTTTCCTAGCATGGGTGAGAGGACCCCTCTGCAGGAGGCCAGAAGAGTGACCAGCTGCCTTACCGTTCTGGGGGAAATGAACTTTCCTGAGGACACTGGCACTTCTGGAAGACAAAACAAGAATTAGGTAATGTTAGCTGGGCATGGTGGTACATACCTCCCTAGCTACTTGGAAGCTGAGGCAGAAGGACTGCAATTTCGAGGTAAGTGCTGAGGTATAATAGCTCATGTCTCCTGGATTTAGTCTCTGATAGCCAAAACAAAACAAAAACCATGTTGGCTTTGGGTGTCCCCATTCTGGGATCTTAGTACTGTTTCTCCTTCTCTGAGACCTGGCCTAGCTCAGTCTGGAAAGATAGTGAATCACCAGACAATGATGCTACCAGAAAGTTGGTATGAGTTTATGTGATTTGGATTATATAAAAATAGGATTAGAGAGGTGGGTGCTCCTGATTAGATCCCTTTGGAATTTATGTCCTGTAGAATGATAATGATAATGATAATTTGGCAGTTACTATATGCCAGGCATTGAGAATATGTGATTATAATTACTTTTCATACTTCTGTTACTACAGAGAGAAGGAGGGAGGCAGTAGTGGATACTATCTGTAGTCTGCAGCCCATAACCCACTACAGGACTGATATCCTCATTTCCCTAGGTGCTAGGAGTGTCAGCCACTCACAGAAAGTCCCTTCCTAGGAATTACCCTGGGAAAATCATGCTGCTTCACCCGAATTTGCATCTTCTACCTAGAGACAGTTCATATCTTGTCTCTGTTTTCAAACAGTGCTGAAGGGCCACACCAGATCCAGAGCTCCCTGGGGGTCATGTGACCCCCTCTGTTACTCTATTATCTTCCTGTTTGGATAACAGAGACACTCATGGGTGTCACTCCCCATAAATGGCATACAGGTTGCATAGTCTGACTCCTGGGGCACTTGAATGACCTAGGAGAGAGGCCAGAAGAGGTCTAGCAGTGCTGGGTGTGGTGGCATACAACCCACAGTCCCAGTATCTCAGAGGCTAAAAAAGGAGGATCACACATTCAAGCCCAACAAGGGCAATTTACTGTCTTTAGCAAGATCCCTGCTCAAAATAAAAGATAAAAGCAGGATTGGGGTTATAGTTCAATGAGAAATCTGGGTTCAAACAACAGACCAAAAAAAAAAAAAAAAAAAAAAAAAAGGTCCAGTGATATAGTTTGTTAAGGCAGAGGCGGGATTTGCATATGGATTTCACTCCAGAGCCTGGTTCTTTCTATATTGCTAGTTGTGTCCCTGAAAGTATTGCTAGTTGTGTCCCTGGCCAAAATAGCTTGTAGGATATGAACAAACTGATGTAACATTAAGTATGACAGGCAGGCATGGGAACTGGACTCATTTCTAAGGGCACAGGTGAGCAGAGCTGTGGAGAGAGGGGCAAGAAACTTCCTTGGGTCTCTGAAGGGCTGCTCTGGGGCTGAGAAAGCAAAGCCTGTGTTTGCTTCAGCAGCACGTATACTAAAAGAGTAGAGCCTATTCACACAAGGCTTTGGGGAGGTGACTTTGGCTCAGTGGGAAGCACAATTTTCTGTCCATAGGGCTGACCAGATAGCTCAGCAGACTAAAGCACTTGCTTAGGCAGAGTATAGTGGCCATGGTTTGACCCCAGCCCCTCATGGGGTGTGCTGAGACTGTGACTGAGACTGGGTGTGGTGGCGTGTGCCTGTAATCCCAGCACTTGGGAGGCTGAAAACAGGAGGATCACTATGAGTCCAATCTATGCTGTGAGACCCTATAGGCCCTGTAGACCCTGTATTAAATACATAAAAAAAAAAAAATTAAAATTAAAAAAAAGAATTTTCCAGGGGAGCTATAATGAAGAGTGAAGGAGGCTGTCTCTGGAAGTACTGAGTTCCCCATCACTAGAAGTATAAAGGGAACCTTTTTTAGAGATATTATTACCAGAGATTTCCAAGGCAGAGTGGAAGACAGAGATTAAGACTGCTGCTTCTGATATGCCTGGCTGCGGGGCATCAGAATGCACATGTCCAGTTCTGTTGCCACACTGCTTAAAGTTCTTCCAGATCATAATTGATCAAATTAAGAATGACTTGCCGGGCGTGGTGGCGCATGCCTGTAATCCCAGTACTCGGGAGGCTGAGACAGGAGGATTGTTGCGAGTTCGAGACCAGCCTGAGCTACAAAGTGAGCTCGAGGCCAGCCTGAACTGCATAGTGAGACCCTGTCTCAAAAAGACAAAAAAAAAAAAAGAATGACTCAAGTGGGACAATGGATACATTGTGACACTTCCATACAGCTGCATACTATTCAGCAATGAAAACAAACAGCTGGTATTCATCATGTGGCTGAATCTCAAAAACATTTTGCTGAGCAAAAGCAAGCAGACACAAAAGACTACACAGCATGTGACTCCATTTGTGTGAAATTCTAGGGCTTGCCAAGTGACCTGTCTAGGGGAAAGCAATGGTGGCCCAGGGCACTGGAACAGAGGGCAGGGTGGGGAGGACAGGCAGGAAGGACATTTCTGGGATGGTGGAAATGTTCTGTAGCTCACTGGAGGTTTGGGTTATATGGGTGCATTATTAAAGCCCATTGCTAAGACCTATTAGGTGATAATATTTATGCATTTTATGATATGTAACTTAGCAAAAAGAAAAACATTAAAAAATATAAAGCTCTCCCCTGGCTCTGTCCAGACCGATAAGCTTCCCTATGGACCTGAGCACCTTAGTTTTATGTTTAAGTAACTATGGGAACTGGCCCCAGCCATGTTCTCTGGGCTTACTTTCTAACACACCCTCCATGTCCCTCAACCTCTATTCCCTCTGCATTCTGTTCCTGGAATGGATTGTTGGCTCAGTTTCTCGTGGCGGAA
>PVKA01026786.1:0-31357 GCA_004027165.1 Ctenomys sociabilis
GAAGGAAGGAAGGAAGGAAGGAAGGAAGGAAGGAAGGAAGGAAGGAAGGAAGAAGGACAAGGAGTGAGGGAAAGAGGGCAGGACTTCATGAAAGCAGAAGGGGATAATGCAGCCAGAGGCAGGGACTCAGAGAAGAGGAAGTCTCGGGGAGATGCTGCCCTGGAACGTGCTATTTCATCGATGAAATGTCACAGGGAAGCAGTTTTCAAAAGCTAAACCTACACTTACCTGATGACTGGCTGTTCCATGCCTAGGGGTCCCCCAAGGTGACTGAGAAGTTACCACACAGGGCGGTGCTTCAGTGGTGAGAGCAGTGTTAGCAACAGAAAGAACCCTAAGGTCTACCACGTGACCGAAGGATCAGGGGCGCGGCTCGTCTGCTCGAGGTGCAATGAGACCGCCTGTCTGTCTGGAGGGCTTGCAGCGCCTTTGCTCCTGGCCGGCGGTGCTGGGCAGCCAGCGCATGCGTTGTTCTCTGCGTGCTCACAGCCCTGTGACACCTGCAGTGGGGCGAGCACCCTCAGCAGCCACCCCAGTGCTCAAGCCACACCTGCCCTACGCTCTGGCCTGCAGAGCAACCTTCGCTCCAGCCCCTGTCTCCAGCCCACTGGTCCCTAGGACTCTAGGCCCCCAGTTGCTGTGCTTCTACTTATGTCTCGGGGATCTTTACCTCTTTTCACAACAGTAGGCACTGCTTTTTTTCTGTGTGATTAGGTATCCCAGGAGTGATTATGGTGAGAAAGTGTTTTATTACTTCATAATTTACTTACAAATTATTTAACTCAATATTGGACTTATATTTTTATATTCTACTGAGCCCCTGAATCAAAGGTAGAAGATCTGAAGCCCACATTTGTTGCTGGAGGTTTGAAATGACCCTGATATTGCACCAAGAGGAAAGGTTTGGCCCTTGCACACACTCCAGGGCCCTGCTTCCTGGTGAGCCTTCCCTAGGCTGAGGAGTCAGTGGTCCATAAAATATGCACTTCAATTATCACTGAAATAATTTGGGAAGGAAAAGATCAGCTCATGCATTTGAGTGGCTAAGAGATATTCCTGGCTGCTAGGGGTATTTTCTGCTCTTCTTAAATCAGAAAATCACCACGCACAAAATACTTTAGCAATAAAACATTAAAGCAAGTGTAATGTGAGTTTGGTGATGCAAAAAATCATCTTTTGCTTATCTAGGTCCTTTTCCTGGGGCACTAACCTGAATCTCTCCCCCTACCCACTGCTCATGGGATAATAAAATTATTGCTGCCTGGCTGTACCATGCTGTGGTGTCACCTGGATGCTGACCAAGGTTGTGGCGGGGTCCCTAGTTGGTTTGCAGGTTGGCATGCAGGGACCAGTGCCTCAGATCTGACTCTGGGCGGGACAGGGACCTCAGGGTGGATGAAGATCCAGTGTGGTTGCCATGGTGGCCATGTGAACAAGAAGAGATAGGGAAGAGACACACAGAAGATTGACCAAGGGCTGACACAGAGTAGTAACATCTGTGTACCAGCCACATGCCTTGGGAGGAGCCAGCCCTGTGTGCTGCGTTCTGCTGGCCTTGTGGACCCGGAGACTCCATGTCTGTCCACACCTCTCCTATTACAGCAGACAGGGTCTGCTGCAGTCCAGACCCTCCGAGCTGTGGAGAAGCCTGTGTTTAGCCAGGCAGATGTCACATGCCTATTACCCCAATACTAGGGAGGCTAAGCCAGCAGGAGCAGAATTTCAAGGCCAGCCTGAGCAACCCAAGAACCTATTTCAAAATAAAACAGTAGGGCTTCAGCTCAGTACCATCTTTGCATTTGATCCCCAGTGCTGCAAAAAGCACCAAGAAAAAGCCAAGTTGTCACTGTCTAGACTAAGACGTTCTGTACCCAACTGCACTGGCTTCAGAGGCTCAGGCCTACACTTCCATGACATTGAGCAAGGGTGTCTGTGGGTGCTGCCTGGGGTCCTGAGGGGCCACTCCTGCCCTTGCACCCACTGCAGAAGGAGGTCTCCTGGTGATTCCTGCCTCTGTGAGCAGCTCCATCCACATCAGAAGCCAGGCCCTTGGGGGCATTGTCCTGTACCTTAGCCACAGGCACCATGTACCAGCACATGCCCAAAGCCGCTTGTAGATCTTCCCATAGTGCAGCCAAAGCCTGCGTGAGAGGACTTCAGGGAGCCAGAGGCGGTGACCCTGGTCCCCAGCTGTGCCCTGCAAGCCCGCCTGTGTGCTTAGGACCCAGCACAGCCCTAACAAAATGCGTGAGCAGAGCTTCTGTGTGTGGAGAGAGGCCCTCACCCCCGCAGCCTGGCTATGGCCATCAAGAAAACGTCACCGGAAGCACCTGCTCATCCAGAGGCTATCAAAGTTGCACCAGGGACACCCCCTGACACATTGCCTCTAACTTCTCTGGAGTTCCCAGTGTTCTCCCCCTGTGATGCCATTGCCAGCACATGTGGCACTCCCCAGATTCAGCCTCTGTTTTTCTGGGAGAAGAGGTATCCTCATGCCCAGAGCCACCCAGCCAGGGGCACCGATCCCACCCCAAGGAACAGGGTGGGGATGGGAGTGTGTGCTCACAGCGGTGTGCAGCACCGCAGCGGCCACAGCCTTGAGTGCCTGAGGCGCGTCTTGTGGCTGACCGGTGGGCACGTCCACAGCACTGCAGACACCTCCGCCTCCATTCGTGTTGTCACTTTCCCTGCCATGTAAGCAGCTAACAGTTTGAAATTCAGATTCTAGGTGGCTGGGGAGGGAAAGAGTCAGACTCAAAGGGGACTGTGTTTGTCCTTTACAGGGAAAGTGCAAAACCTATTCACAGCTCTGCATAAGGGTTCTTCTCTGGCTCCATTTTAGAGCTTGGGTTCTGAATGTCACGGCAGCACTCTTGTCCCCCAGCCTAGGCACCTCAAGTTCCAGGCACTGGCACTGACCCAGTGGGAGGTGATTTCTCTGTGCTGCACACCAGGGAGAAGCAGCAGGACTACCCAGCCCCACGTTCCTGGCCAGGATGACCTCAGCAAAGTTCCTGGGGTGTTCGGCTTTTGTGGCAGACATATGGTTTCTGGAAATTTCTGGACACTTGTGCACCCTATGGTGGAGCCTTGAGAAAGCTGATGCTCTCGCCATCTTGAGGGTCTGCCTCCCCATTAGGCCCTCAGATTACTAAAAGTGACTTGTTTATCCAGCAGATGGAAGACAAAGATGGATGAATAGATAGTGCATACAGATAAAGTCTGGAAAGACCTTGGATACTGAGGCACCACTTAATTCCCCTGTCACACACGGCAGCCTGTTTCACCTGGAAGAACATATGCTTGGGGCTGGTTTGCAGATCTCTAAGCCCATTTTCTGATGCATGACATCCAACATGCCTGAGGTGGGGTCTTTAATGGTGCTGGCTCAACCCTGGTCCTCAGGGGACATGGAGACCATCAGTGAGTACAGAGGATAAAAATAACCTTGTGAAGTGCTGGGAAATACTAGGATGCATGTGTATGGGTAAAGTTTTGGAACATGAGCTTTGTGAAAATATAGAGCTAAGAGCTAAGGGAAATGAAAATATCACCCAGAAGTGATCAGGGATTCACTCAATAAGAAGACATAAAGATCACAGGTGAAGATGTGTCTAATGGCGGGACAAGCACTACCAGTTTTATGGAACAAACACTACCGGATCTAAAGGGACAGACAGGTTTCAATACATGGGTGGTCAGGTGCTGAAGCAGCCTTTTTCTTCAGTAGAGGGCTCACTCGGACAGACTCCGAGACACATCAGAAGCGAGCTGGACTATGGACTATGGTGCATTTGGATTTCTCCCCAACAGTTCATCCAGTAACTGCCAAGCACCCCACCCCATCAGCACACGGAGCAGTCTCTGGGATCAATGCTATATTAAGCCACAACAAGTGTTAATGCATTCAAAAGAACCTAAACCACCTAAGAACCTAAATCTTTGCTGTCCAACAGCAAAATAAACTTTAGAAACTGCACAGATTCGTATAGACTTGACACTCTTTTGAACAAAGGATGGACTGCTGAAGAAATGAGAAGGGAAATTTGAAAAGCTCTTGAAACAAAAGAAAATAGAAACATAGCCTACAGAAACTTAGAGATACAGCAAAAGCAATATTAAGAAAGAACTTAAGTATTATAAATATCTACGTCAAAAGAGTAAGATTTCAAATGACCTGTTGGTGTGTCTCAAGGATATAGAAGCAAAGAAATAGCAATGCTCACAACCAATGTGAAATGAAAACAGACAAATATATACAAAATATCAATGAAATGAATACTTGGTTTTTTGAAGAGGTGCAATCAAGAAGCCTTCTCTCCCAAATGTATTCTCTATAGTCATCAATACATTGATACAAAAGCCAGAGAATGACACATATATACTAAAAAGAAAAAAAAATCACCAATATCTGTGATGAACATAAATTCTCATCAAAATACTATTGAATCTTGGGCTGGGGAGATGGCTCAGTAGAATAAATGCTTCCCTGACAAGCACAAGAGACTGAGTTCAATCCCAGGTTTCACCAAAACAAAATAAAACAAAACAAAAACACCCAAAATACTATTGAACTCACCAAGCAGCAAACCAAACCATCATTCCTCATAATCAATTGGAGCTTATCCCAGGAATGCAAGGATGGTTCAATAAATGAATGTCACAAAACACTACCCATTGTACCAACAGAATTAGGGATAAAGTTCATCTCATCGTCTCAACAGATATGGAGGAGCATTTGATAAATTAAACACCCATTTGCTACTAAAACCTTGAATCAATTAGGGAGAGGAGGAATATGCTTCAACATAAAAATGGTTATAAATGACTAAAATAGCAATGTTGCTGAGCAAGTAAAGCTGAATGAACCCCTGGGATCTGGATTGAGACCAGGCCTTCTACATTCACAGGTCTTCTTCAGTATAGTTCTATAAATTTATGCCAGAGATTTATGGAAAAGAAAGAAAGATAAAATATGCCCATCAGAAGGAAATTATCTTTTTTGTGAACAATATGATTCCATATGTGGAAAGGCCTGAACACTCCATTAAGAGATTATTAAAACTGGTAAATGGTTTCAGTAACATTGCACAATCCAGAGTCAAAACACAAAACTCATTAGAATATTTAGCCATCAATAATGAGGCTGCCAAGAAAAAAAAAATCAGGAAAGGGATCCCAATCGCAAGAGCTATAAAAAACAGTAAAAATGCATAGTTATTAATTTTAGGAAGCAGAAAATTATTACCATGAAAATTAAAACACACTGGAGAAAGAAACTGAAGAAGATACAAAGATACAAATATTTCAATATTTATGGACCAGAAGAATAAATTGCTATAATTCATAAACAGATTTATAGATTTCATGCAGTCTTCATCAGACCACTGATGTTCTTCACAGAGCTAAAAGAAATCCCAACACTCACACAGAAGTGGGAAAGACCCAGGAGAGTCAGAGCTGGAGCAAAGCTGGAGGCAGCATGACTCCTGATTTCAAAACAGACTGCAGAGCTACCGGAACCAAAGCGGCAGGGCACTGATAGAAACCCAGACATGTACGCCATGCAAGAGCACAGAGGCCCTGGAACGACCCCACACAACCACAGCTGCCTGGTTCTTTGGAAATGTGCCCCAAACCTGCCCTAGAGTAAGGCTAGCCTTTTCAGTAGGTGTTGCTGGGGACCACTGGAAAGCCACACACAACACACCAAGACTTCTTCCGCTGCCTTGCTCTGAACAAATATAAACTCAAAATCAGTCAAAAGACTTAAGTGCCTGATCTGAAACTGTGAGACCCAGGGGAAATCACACAGGAAACCTGTCAAAATGTTGGCATAACAGTGATATTTTGGAGGACTCCAGGAGCACAGGCAACTGAGCAAGAATAGGCAAGCAGGACTGTATCAAACTAACCAGCTCCTGCATTGCTGGGCAATTGAGGGAAAATACAGCCTACAGAGTGGGAGAAAACATTTACCAACCGTCCATCTGACTGTAGATTAACGTCAAGAGAATATAAGGAACTCAAGAACAGAAGTTGAAAATAATCCAGGTAGAAACTTCACAAATAATCTGAACAGACTTTCTCAAAAGAAGAAATATGAACATCAAAAGTATAGAAAAATGGTTAATATCATTAGTCATCAGGAAAAGCCAAGTCAAAAGTATACTGAGAGGTCATCAGACAGCTGAGTGACAACGAAGTGGAGGGAAGAACGGATGCTGAGTTGGCTTCTACCTAAAGCATGGGGCTGGCTCTCCGCACAGCACACTTCCAGTCGTGACCAAGTTTGTCTATCCCGCTCATCCTCCCCCCCCTCGGTAGCCTCACCCCCAAGACTCTCCACAGTCCTCCCAGCATGTCCTCTGGCCTCTAGACTGGAAGTTGTCAGGCATCCAGAGGAAGTGCTCAGGGTGGGTGAGGGATCGTGTGTTAAGCGAAAGGGAAATCCACCAGCTTCTCACCTGCTCTGTACTCCTCTCGGGCCTCGGGTGTGGTTATAACAACATAGAGCAACAACAATCACTGGGACCCCACAGGCAACTGGCATAGCCCTTGACTGTCCTAGACAAGGGAGAGGGGTTATAACAGTGACTAGGACCCTCTACACACACACTGGGGTGTAGCTGGAGCCTCGGCGCTGACCTGACGCCACTTGGTGCTGGGCCCAGGCAATATGGTGATGTCCCCTACCATTGTCATGTGCTTCCCCCAGCTCTACCTGGGGCTCTTCTAAGTGCATCCCCTCAGGTCTCCAGGCTGCCCACTTCCTCTGGATCCTTGTCCTGGGGATGGCTGGGCTTGGCCCCATCTGTCCTGTTGCTGTAGGCTGTGGTTTAGCAGGTGAACCCTACAGTCTGAACCGGGGAGAAGGAAGCTAGGCTCCCAGGTGCCCTCTGCCAGTGGCACCACCACTCTCTGCACACATCCCCAGACTTGTGCTGCACCCGGGCGAAGCGTGACTCCAAGGAACCACACAGGAGCCCACAAACCCAACCCAGAGGCAGTGCTGGCTCTGAGACAGCCCCTCCAGCATGGACCTTCCAGAACATTCTCTTGTTTCTTGCTTGTCTTGCACCAGCTTCATCCACGTGTTCCTGTCAGCACATGCCTGTGGGTGTCGCCACTCAGGAGGGTGTCACACTCTCCAGCCAGGTGACTGCCTCAGTTACACACTCCCAGAGAAATGCTGCCTGTGTGTGCACGCTGGCTAATTGCTCCGCCTCATTAGCTGGGAGAAAGCACTCATGAAAATCTTAACCATCATCTCCGGATACGGTGGAGAAACCCCTCAGCGGCTGCTTGGAAATCACTGCTGCCACCTCGTTCTGTGCTTTCTTCTCTAGAAACATGTTTGTTTTTCTCTCTGCACTTCTCAGTCTCCTAGATTTAAGCTATTCAAGAATTGGACAAAAAAGCATGGATAGCCATCTTGGCAGGGAAACTCAGGAAAAACTGAAAGCAGAGAGCCCTGAGCCTGTGAGTCAGTGAGCAGGAGGGAGTGCTTCCTCCCTTGCTGAGGCGTTTTAGAGGAAGAGTGAATCCTGACTTGGTTTGGCTTTAAGAAGCAGAGGGGTCCACGACAGAGTGTATCTGAGTCCCTCTATGCTCAGAATGAGGACAACCTGGGTGGTAGGGACCAAGGACAGCCAGCAGTCAGAGCACCCCAGCCACAGCTCATATCTGCACAAGGAGCCTGGCTGGAATCTAACTCCATTTCCAGTTGGAAAAAAAGTCTGATCTGTTCCCAGAAAAAGTATGGGTATGTGTGTGTGTGTGCACATGTGTGTACACGTGTGTGTGTGCACGCGTGTGTGCGATTGCGCTTTACCAGGGAGAGTCCAAAGCCAGAGAGAGGCATAAAAGCAGAAAAAGAAATTGGTCCTACTACACAGGCTAATTTTACAAGTATGTAAATTATTTTCTTTAATGAGAATGACATCATAGGATAGGTTTTAAAACTTCACTATGCCTCCGAAACTATGAATAATTCCTAGATTTAATTACTGTACAATGAATGCTTGGATTATTTCCATTTTTTTTTCTCTGAAAACTTGAGTAAGTGGCTGGGATTGACACAACTGTTACCGTATCTGCCGACGGTGGGCTTTCCTTTGCTCTTGGAGGAAGGAGGCACCCAGGGCCCAGACCTGGGCTTGTGTTCCTTTGAATGAACCTTTAGAATTTGGCCTCATGGTTTACGAAGAGGAAGTCACAAGGAGCACTTAGGACAAACTGCTCTCAGGCCTTGGCCCTGGGTGTCTCCCAGGGGCCAGGTCTGAGTTTCCAGCAGCCCTGGGGAGACAGCCCTGGCTCCCCCTCCCGCCAGGGTCTCTGCATAGCACAGGGGCAGGAGTGCCGGCAGCCCGGCATGCCTGGGCCAGTCGTCCTGGAAGGCCGCCCTCCAGCCCCTCTTTGCTGGCTCGGTAGCATCTTCAGGGACTGGGGTTGTGAAATTCTTCATAAACTGTCTTACATCAACAGATGAAAAGATGAGATGAGTGATCTTGGTTTGCCCTGCAGTCTGATGGGAGAGATTTCTCTTCTGCAATTTTCCCTGTGGTTGCTTGGGAAATTTCAGACTTTGGAGATGGCTCTTAGAAAGTCATTGTTATGGATTTCTGGCACACAGGGTTGCCAGTTGACTGAAATTGTAATCCCAGGTACGCAGGTCCTTTTATCAAGATGCTGTTTACAGAAAATGCCTTGTGTTCATGGCCTGTGTCCTGCTCTGCATGGATGCTCACTCTCTCTGTCTCTGTGTCTCTTACCTCCAACTTCTCTCTCCACCCCCTCTGCTGTCTCTTAACAGCACACCACACAGTGATCTGAATATTTCATAAACATTTCATTAAATCCAGGCCATGGGTGATTGATGGAAAGAAAAAAGGAGGCAGATAAAGAACGTAGGAGGTTCGAAAATTTGGCCTGGAGAACAAATTGAAGTCTAATTAATAAACAGGAAGAACTTGAAGTCATGCTTGGTGGAAACCGTGTCTGATTGTCATCAGAGATGGACAGAGATAAGGTCGCAAAGCAGATGTAACGCTGGAGGGTGGGGCTTGTTCAGAAATACCGCGGGGCCCGAGCTGAAGGTGCGGAATGAACATGCACTGCAGACTGAGAGAGGGAGCGCTCCGGGCGGCACAGGCCGCAGCCCCTGAGAAAATGCTTACCGCAAGAGGCAGGGACTCTCCCCGGGGCACAGCCTGGGAAGGAACCCAGCATTTTGCTGGCAGCTACTCAAGGAGACCAGCTTAAGGCACATTAAGGGAGTTAGAGGACACCGCGCCCCAGCCCACTTCACAGACCTTCACCACCCACAGGCTGGTAATGAGCTTCCGGCCGCCCAGTTGCCTCGGAGAGCCGGCTCAGGTGCCTTTTGATTAGGAATCTTGAACTGTTTTCTCCCCGAAATGAGTAAGCTTCGTGTGTGCTGTGTTGGTTTTCTCCTGGTAGCGTCAGCTTGGACGTAGGGAGATGCGTCCAAGTGCAGGTGGACCCCGCAGGGCCTCTCCTCCTGCCCCAGGCAATCGCAGTGCTGATCAACTGAAGTCACAGGGCCACCAGCACAGACGCTGCCAGGGCCAGAGCGCGTGCTCCCGCTCACAGAGGGGCTGTGCACGCCTCACTGCCATGACGGGAAGGAACACGTCCTCGGATGAGACTTGATCAATAAAATTAACCCAAGGGGCCACTTTCTCCTCGGCACACAGAGCCACAGCGGCTCTGGTGAAACAGCACAGCAGAGAAGGGTAGTGCTACTGGAAGGAGACCGCCTTGGCCTGTGACCTGCAGCTCTCCTGTGTCCCACTGGGTGGCGCTGTAACGCCCTGGGTGATATAGGGGCAACAGAGTCCACAGGCCTGTGCCCGCACCCGCAGCCTGACGCACCACGCAGCTTGACCCCACTTTATAACCATCTGCGTCTTCTTGGAGATCCTGAAACACAAAACACATCTGTCCTCATTAATCCTCTTAAGACGTTCATTAAGTTTCAAGATGAGTCACCCAAAACAGCTCCGCTGTAACACAATGCATTACATGGATTTGCTAAGATTATTAGATTTCTAAACAAGCCGGTCTCCTCCTGCCTCAGAGATTCTCGGTGAATCACAGGAGTCTGGAAGCCAGTGTGGATCCGGAGTGGTCCGGGGGTCTGATAGTAACCAGCCCCGGGGACAGTGCAGCTGGATGGTCAGCTTGATCCGTGTGGGAGCCGCCTTGTGGCCGACTTCCTGCGTCTGCATGGGCCACGGAGGCGTGTCCTCGGGGATGCGCCTTCTTCTCTGGCGCTGTTACCCTGCTTACTGTGAATTAAGCATCTTTGCCTGGCCACACTCTTGAGCCATGGATTGAGCCCTCTGAAACCGTAAACTGAATGAATCCCCCTTTAAGCTGTGGGTGCTGGGTATTACGTCTGGCGGTAGAAAGCTGACAGGGCCATCCCCCGTGGGTGCCAGCTGTAGCTCCTATGTCCATTCTTTGAGACCTTTAGAGGCAGGCTTGTGGGGATGGCTCCAGAGCCCTGGTCACACACTGAGCCAGGATCCCATCCATGGCTGAGCAACAAACTATGGTCCCTGTGGATATACACAGCACAGGTGATTTCTGTGGGTTCAGCCTTCTGCAAGCTGGAGCAAGGACCCAGCTGCCTGGTGAGTGTCAGCTGCTGGGGCCCTCGGCAGTGTTCTCTTGGGCCCTACTGCTTCCAGCAGAATTGCATTTGGAGGATGGAGGACAGAAATGTCCCTCACCTTGTGCAGGCCCTAGTGGTCCCCTGCCCCTTTCCCTATGGTCTGTAAATGGTTCTTAGCATAGGTTGCTATGGACAGCCAGAGTTGGCTCCCACTTTTTTGAGAAAAGTCTGCAAATGGATGAGGCCACGCCCACCAGAGTCATGTTTTTGCCTCAGAACCCAGCACAGTGGAAAGGAGGACCATATATCCTCCTTGCAGGCCTTGCTCAAGTTCTGAAGGTGGTAGCAGGGTTGCTCTGGCCCAGACCAGTAGAATGCCAAGTGAGAACATAGACTTTCCTGGAGTTGGACAGACAGGTCCAGGGAAGCCCATCTAGAGCGTGCCTGGCCCGTGTGCTCAGGTGGCTGGAAAAGCTGAGGAAAAGCCATTCAGGGACAGAGATGCTTACGGGGCAGTGTGCAGGAGGCCTCCATCCTCACAGCTGTGGGCCCTGGCCAGCCGGTGCTGGGTGCGTACACACCCTGCACTCCACGGAGCAGGCACCGTGGTGGCAGGCAGCACCTGCCAGGCACTGCAGGAGGGAGCTGTGCCCTGAGCACAGCCAAGGAGAACAGAACATCCCAGGGGCAAGGCGGTCCTGCGTGGTGACACATCTGCTGTCTAGATCCACTCAGAGGCCGGGGCCTGGCAGGAGCCCTGAATTCCCTAAGCCAGCAGTGGATAGGGATGAGGATACAGGGTCACACCCTGAGGTAAGGGACAGCGGATGTGTCCTCTCTCTCTACCAGAGCTGGCTTTCTTAACCTGTCATGCAGGTGTATTTTTTTTTTTAATAAGAGCTGATGTAGGAACCAAAGGCAAATTGCGTGTCCTCAGAGCCACAAAGCTGCTGTCCCAAGCTGGTTCTGCTGTCTCCTGAGCAGCCCAGCCTGCGGTGTACTCTTTATCCCCTGCAATGGCTTTTCATCCTATCTTCATCTTCTTCCTCTGTTTCTACCAGCACACAGGCTCCCCCTTCCCTGTCCACTCTCCTGACTCATCCACTGGCTGCGTTCTGTGCTCCATTCCTGCTTCAGTGACTTCTGCAAGGCTGGGGTCACCTCTGCATGGGAACTTGCGATGGGCAGTGGCGTAGCATAGGCCCATGAGGAGCAGACGGGGCAGGAACGAAGTCGGTGATGGCAGGTGCTGTGCACAGAGGAGAAAGAACAGGCGGGGGTGACTGGGCAAAGGAGGGGGCAGTTTCCTCCCTGTAGGGGGCAGTCAGACCACACCTGGTGATAGAGACAGCAGGACAAACTGTGGGCCTCCCTCACACACGCAGGAGAGCCACATTAGTGCAGCTCAGCTGGAACTACCCGGAGACCATGCCCAGGATACAGCAGAGACTCAGAAGCTAAATGGTACCCGGGACTGAGGGGGCCCAGGGTGTGGTTGGGCAGGAAGTGTGGCCACCTCCTCAGCAGGCTGGTGTGCACCAGTCACTGTTCCTCAGGGGCCCAGCTCTGGGTGCTGCCTGGGTACTCTGTTGCAGACTGCAGTGCTACAGACAGTGGGCCCAGCCTAGAGACCATGGGCAGCAATGGAGTGGACAAGGGACCACTAATGGCCCATGCATAGCCACCCAAGAGAACACATTAAAGAGAACCATGACTCTCCAGGACCAGGAAAACTGAGGAGTCTGCACAAGATCTTGGTGCTCCAACCAGAAGATCTCCACAGGGAGGAGGAGGGCAGAAGGCTGACAGGATAGGAGGCAAGAAGGGGCAGGAGAACCGGAATAAGAGGAGGCAGGCCATGGAGACTTGGGAGCAGAGGTGCTGTGGAAGCCTGGGCAAGCCTAGGTGCCAGAAGAGCCCATGGAGTGGGCAGACAGGCCAGGCACAGCCTGCCCTGAAGTGACACATGAGGCCCTATCAGCCTGGGACCCTGGAGGAGCAGGAGACTCAATCAGAACTCCAGAGGCTGCTCTGGGTTTGAGTAGCTGAGCTTGATGGTGAGGACATGCTGGGGAGACAGGGACATAGGAAGGGCTCCCCATGGGTACATTTGCCTTTCTGAGTAGGAGATGAGGTGCAGGGCCAATTCCAGGCCCTGGAGGATAGATGGATGTTGAAAGAGCATTCTGAGCTGAATCCCACAATACACTATGAGCTTGACAGCCCTGGTCCTGGAGGCAATATAGGTAACAAAGAGAGGGAAGGGAGCTCTCACGTGGGGACAGGGAGGCCACTGTGAGCTGGCACCATCGGGGAGGAAGGTAACAGGGCTGTGTTAGGCACTCTCCCATTGCCAAGACAAGAAAACACCAGACGCCTACAACTTATAGGAGAGGTGGATTTGGCTCCATTGCCAGGGCGTTCAGTCCGTGGTCAGGTGTGCCAGGGTACAAAGGGCCCGGTGGAAGGGCCCAAGCAGGGGAGGGCTGCTTGGGTAATGGCTCCCAGGAAGCAGGAGGCAGGGAGCAGGGATGGGAGTTCACCTTTCCAGGTCACAGTACCAATGACCTCCCCCCCACCCATCCAGCCCTCCTCACAGCCTCAGCGGATGAGCACAGCTGTGGGAGTCACTCCAGGCCTGAGCCATGACAGCCAACTGCATTCTCAGAAGAGGGGCTGAGGTGCTGGGACACTCCCTCCACGGTGCTCCCCAATGCCGGAGCCTTTTCTGTGTGACAGAGGACCTAACAGTGTGGGTAATGTCCTTTCCTTGAGGGGCCCCTGCCCACAGCCCAGCTTGCCCCATGGCCCCAGTGAGAGAAGCAGAACCCCTCCCTGGGGAGAGCGAGGGGCCAGCTGCCTGCCTGGGCTCCAGGCTCAGCAGGAGGGGCTGCCCTGGACCAGAAGCACACAGCTTACTTAGCGATACAGATCAGAGCCGAGCTGCCTTGTCTTCCAGTGCCATCCTGGAGCACAGAGGCCTCACAGCTCCTCAGCACAGAGCTCCAGGGAGCCGTGTCACAGTGGCTCTGTGTCTGGCATCCTGCGCGGATGTCAGAAAGGACAAGTGGCTCTTGCTACTGGTCTAGCCTGTGGCTAAGTAGACAATGCATGTATGCCCAGTGCTGTCCCTTTGCCCAGGCCTGTGGGGGACCACAAGCGGGCTCTCAGCCTGCAGCCTGTAGTGCACTGGGCACAGCCGTATTAGCTTTGGCAGGTACAGGCTCTGCGGATTCGCTCAGGGTGGTGCTCAGTGGGAGCGACCCGTGCTCAGGCACTGTCTGCAGTTCCATGCAAACTTCTCTCTTAGTTTCCCTCATGCTGTCTGCAGCACACAGCACCTGTGGGGGCAGAGCTCGTCCATGGGCCCGCGCTTGTCCCTTCCTCCTCTCCCCTGCTCCCCTCTTCCCTGCCATCTCCAGATCCTGCCCACTTGAGGAAAACCTCTTCCTTGCTAACTGTTATCCAGCTTTTACTTTGCTCTTTATGTCTATTTTAGGATTTTGTTTGCTTTTTTTTTTTTTTTTTGAGCTTTAATTGATACAGCTCTCATGTAGGAATGAAGAATTAAAATGGAGCCTGATAAAAAAAAGATCACTAAATAACCTGAGAAGAAACAAGTGACACAAAAGACATTTTTATAAAGCTTGCATCTTCACTGACAGGGCTTTGTCCTAGGCGAGCCCAATGCCTGCAAGATCCCCCAGGTGCGCCGGTGGTATAGCTCAGCGGACTAAGCGCTTGCTTAGGTAAGCACCAGGATTTGATCTCTGGTTCCCCATGCTGCACCGGCCCCGCCTTCGAGGGTGCTGAGCTGGCGATGTGATCTGGGCGTGGTGGCACGTGCCTGTAATCCCAGCACGTGGGAGGCAAAAAGCAGGAGGATCACTATGAATAGTGAGACCCTGCACCAAAAGAAAAAAAAAAGATCCCCCAGCAGCTTCAGAGAGACTCGGGTGTGGCTGGGCACGAGGCTTCTCACTTAAGCATTGATCAAACTTGTTTTAACTTACAAGGAGAGAGCAGGACCTGGCTTCTGGCTGCAAGGCCAGCCACTCGGAAGCTGCTGGCCTGATGGAACCTGGGCGTGCCCCCAGGTGTGTGTACCTGTGTGTGATGTCTGGGAGTGCTGCAGTGTGTGTGCAGTTTGTGCGTAGTATAGAGGGTGTGGTGCCCGTTGTGGGTGGTGTGTGTTGTGGACCTGGTGCGCTGGAGATGCTCAGACCAAGTGGCGACTATGTAAAATTTTAAATTTATTTCTCTAAAAGATTCCTTGCATTGACTCTCTCAAAATTCTCTCCCTTGCTTTGAGCATACTCATGCCCCCATTCTTGCCATTTTCTGCAGCAGCTCTGGAGCCCTCTTTCCTGAGGTTCTTTAGTCTCCCAGGCTGCCTCAATGTCCTGAATTCGTTCAAAACATTTCCACTTCATGGCTGCTTTGACTCTTGAAAAGATCCAGGAGTGACACGGTGCCAGATCCAGTGTATAAGGTGGGCGCGGACACTGGCAAGTTTTTGCTTGGCAGAAGCCCCCTTAATGCAAGTGGTAAGCTGCTTGGAAAGTGGCAAGAAGGACGGGATAAGGGTGGGGAGAGGGGGGACCCATGCAATGTGTCTTTCCCTGAAAAGCAGTTTCTTAATATGAGCTTTGTGTTTTTCACACACATGTGTGTGCTGAGTGGTGGGTGCCTGTGCACGTGGCTTGTGTCACACTCCAGTGTCTACAATCTCCTTTGCATTGACAGCAACCCAGGCCTTTCCAGATTTTGCTCCTCCCTGCCCACACCCACAGCAGGAGACATGGATTGGAACCCTGTGCGGTGGGGCTTGAGTGGGAGCTGGAGGAACAGAGAGAGGTCTCCTCCACTGCCTGCTCACTGCCCTGTTGTCTGCTGGACAAGCAGGGACAGCACCTGCGCTCGCTGTCAATGCATGGCCCTGAGGTCTGATTTATTTGCCAAGTGTACAGGTTCTACCTCCAAGATCCTGGAAGAGAACTCAGAAGTCTTCGTTATCCACCATGGCTGCACTGACCACGGGACTTCAAAGCAAGGACCTGCAGAAGCAAGCAGACCCACCCCTGGGAAGCTGAGTGCGTGGATTGCTCCTGAGTGAGTGGACATCTTCCCTCAGTGGAGATGCAGGGGTGATGCTGAGAAGGCAGACTTCATAGCAGCCTGAGAGGGACACGGGGATGGTGTACAATCACAAAGAGGTCTCCGAAAAATAGATGTGTCAGACTCTTCTGAGAGTAGTGACAAGCAGAAGTCTAGAGAGAGAAAACTACCTTCACAAGTGTTCTTTCCAGTTACTACCTCTTCACAGGTACACAGGTAGAAACACAGGCACAAGTGCGTGGATACACAGGTTCATAGACACAGAAACACATGCAGTGACAGATTATTTAAGTGAAATTCATTATTATTATACACAGTTTAGAAAAATCTGAAAGCGTGACGATATGAGGAGGTAACTGGCTCCAATCAGCTCCCGTGTCACACTAAGTAACTCTAAACTATTTGCTTTGTGCCTATAAAATAAGCTACATATTTCTATATTATTTCTATGAATATTTTCCCTAAAAAATGTAAATATACTCTAAGTACTTTTTTCTTCTGTGGATGTTACCATATCATTTTTTGACACACGGGTTAGCTTTTGCATTATTTTGCTATTTTATGCTAGTCTGTTTGGGTGTCTTCAATAAATAAATATTATGTTACATAACTATTTATAATCAATATATAGCTTGAGGTTATCTTTAGTGAAAAATCTGTTCTCGTCTCCAGCCCTTTCCTTATATAAAATTTCCAGTAGAGTAGCAAAACCCCAGTACCTGCAACTTGGCACAGGGTGTAACTGAACCGGAAGCTGTGCCCACAAGCCCAACCCCAGAAACCCAACCCCGGAAGCCCATCAGTGGAAGCTGCTCTCCTTGCAGGCATTGCTGCTCCCCTACAAGAAGCGAGTGAAGGAAAATACCAGGAATACAGTCGTGGAAACTTAACTTGAAATCAGGGAACACAAGTTAGGAAAAGAGGAGAAAAAGAAAACTTGTCTCTAGAAAAATACAAATGTAGGAGTGACACTGAGTTAATAGAGAACAACTTGGGTGGGATGAAAGGGGGAGGCTCTATAATAGCTTGGATAGTTGTGCTGCTGATTTCTACTGGTCTATTGAAAAGTGCATTTATTGCTTAATTTTTTTTTCTTCTCTTTAGTTTTTTTAAAACTTGTGACCAACTTTACATGCTTATATCTGGCAATATAAGCAACAACAGATTTGAAGAACAACTAATTTGAAGACAATAATATGCAACATAACAACCATTACTAAATTCCTATTATTTTTAGTGTAAGTCTGTATCACTTGCAATGTGTGTTTTACTATTTTTTATTCTCTCTCTTTTTTAAAGCTGTGAATTAGCTAATGTGCTCAAGAAAAAACTGGAGAATTCTAGCACAGAAATTTGAAATTAAATACTAGAAATAATTTTCACAATAATATTTTTATAACATATTAATACTATGATTATTAACATATCAATACTTGATGGAAAATACCTGTTCCATGTTATGTCTAAGATGTTTGATACTCAGACAGATAGTGAGGTTAAGCTCAACTGCCTATGTTATAGGGTAATAATATCATTAAGCTTCTCCTCTGGAGGGCTAACAGCTTAAGTTTGCAGATCAAAAATTAGTAGAAAGAAGGGCTTCAAGGACATTTTGACCCTAGCCATTCAAGGTCAGTGAGGACTCAGGACATAAGAGAACCTGTACTGTAACATCCTGTAACTTAGTGGTGCCCACATTTTCTGATCAACGAGATTATGGGGCCATAGAGGAAGTGATTGACAATGGAGAGTGTGCCTAAGGAGAGTCACATGGAGAGAAAACATTCTCTCAGGCTTTTGCAGAGAGCAAACTGGTCAAGCAACGGCCATGACTCATCCACATGGCTGACACTGACAAAGGATCTACAAAGTGCAATACAAGGTTTCAGGGTAAATCCTGAGAGGATTTGACTGACCTTGTCAGATACAGAAGTTACATTTCTTGTTCTATAGATCTTGTTTTATTATGGTCTTAATCATCCGGCAGAAAAGTATAAAAACAAGGTATAAAAAGCAGAGCCATATTCATATGCTGAGCTATAAAAGGCTCAAGTCAACAACTTCTGACATTGGCAGTCCTATGTATAATCCACTACTATTATGGACTACTGGACTGTATTGGATTATTTTGCTGAATACATACACCTGCAATATTTAAATGGCAATAGAATACCCATCTCTGACAAAACTAAGCAAAAACAGGGGATACAAATGAATGACCATTTTGTAACTATATATACAAAATAGGATAGATATGCAGCTACTTGCTCTTAATTCAAAGAGACGAAAGATTTTTACTAATAATGTTTGGACAGGATATCATGTCTGCATCTTGTACTATGGATAACTACTATGACAACAACAACATGCAATGTATTAATTATTGTTAAGTGTCCTGCTAACCTGTTTTGAAACTGTCTCATTGCTGTTTGTTTCTCAATAAAATTAATTTTTAAAAAAGCATAAACAACTGCTTTGCACAAATCAACAAAATTTAAAAGCTGACATAGCATGACCTAAAAAACACTGCTTATCTAAATTGAGGCTAGGAAACACAGCAAGCAAGCAGGAAATACCTTGGCCCTGAAACAGAAACCTTGATGCTTTCCAGGAGACAACGCCAAACCTAAGAGGGCATCATGTCAATAAGTTTGTAGTATATATAGAAACAAAGCAAGGGCTGCAGAGATAGCTCAGCAGAGTAAGCTCTTGCCTGCCAAGCACGGGGACCTGGGTTCGACCCCAGCACCACATGCCACAGCAGCCCCAACCCTGAGGCACACTAAACCAGCCAGAGTCTGAGCATGAGCGTGGTGTCACACACCTGCAATCCCAGTGCTGGGGAGGTTGAAGACAGGAGGATCAGTATGAGTCCGAGCTGTGCAGTGAGACCCTTTACCAGAGTCATAATTTCTTTTTAAAGGGAAAGAAAGAAAGCAAAACTTGCCAATGTATTCTATAATTTCTAACACTGATTGAAACCTTAAAACTGTTCAGTCATCAAAAAACAAAGCACAAAACAAAAGAATGATCAAATTTAGGAATATCAGTGAAAAACTCCTTATGAGGAAATGATGTAGCAAAGTGTAACATACATTCTAAAAAGATCATGGTCAGTGTGAAAAATTCAAAGACAAAATAAGTAGTACTAGGAAAAGTAGAGACGAGACATATACAACAGATACTTCATACGATTCATGTTAGAAGTGCTCAGAAACAGGGCTTAGCTTAGTTCCTGGCCATGTATAAAGAGTCTTCCCTGAAAAAGCAGGAAGCGGCCAGTGTCACCCACTTCCCAGCAAACCGATGGCAAGGAAGGCACCTGAGTCTTTCCTGCATTTCTTTCAAAGATGTAAGGCTCAGTCTCAGGAAAATCAAAACACAGAACCCCACCTGGGCTGGTCACAAGCCCAGGGATGTTGGGGACATTCTGCCCTCTGGAGAGCAAGCCTTCCTTTATGCTCTTATTTTTTTTTAGTGTATTTGGTACAAGGTCTTACTAGGCAGCTTAGACTGGTAGCGATCCTCCTGTTGTCAGCCTCCCCAGTGCTGGGATTACATGCATGTGCCACCACACTCATTTTCCATGGCTGGCTCAGTGCATGTAGGGGCGAGGCCTCTCTGTTCTTTACCTGACCCTCTGTGGTAAAGCCCGGCTGCTTTACTCCTTAAGCTGACCATGCCGACAACCGCAGCCATGGCCATGACCTCAACCATGACCACCACTACAACAGAGCACATCACAGCTCACCGGGAAGGGTTCAGCCGAGCCCCGAGCACTCAGCTGGCCCTGTCTTCCTGACGCCCAGCCTGGGCTCACCTCATATTCACTTCAATTCTCCTGCCTCAGCCTCCAGACTGCTGCAATGACAGGCTCTTACCACCACCCCCAAACCAGGCATGAGTTTTGTTGTTGTTGTTTTGTTTTTTTTAAACACTACTATAACTATGTCTTAAGAGCATAGTTTACAGTGAGCATAAAGATAGTAGTTATCCATAAAGTAACATAAACTAAAACGCAAAATTTGAAAGCTCAGTTATAATACTGAAATCTCTTAAAAAATCATTGAATAGGCAATAATAAGATGGACATGACAAGGGCCAGCCAGATAGCTCAGTGGACTAAGGTGCCTGCTTAGGCAGACCAAGGGATTAGGGTTCTGTCCCCAGCATGCCATGCTGGGCCCACCGCTAGGGCATGCTGAGACAGCGATTGAGACTGGGTGTGGTGGCTCACACCTGTAATCCCAGCATGTGGGAGGCTGAAAACAGGAGGATCACTATGAGTCCAATTTGTGTACTGAGACCCTGTAGACTCTGTACTAAATTAAAAAGATGGACATGACAGAAATTATTACCTTTTTTTTTCTTTCAAATCAAATGCAAAAACTAGATCTTAAGAGCTGAGAGGAAAAGGGTGAAAGAGGTTAAGGCATGTGTCATGCACAGAGCTTGCATACATGTGTGGCTCAAGTTGGGGGAAGGCAGAGGAGGCAGCCACTGAAGGAGGGCAAGAGCCCACGTGACATGAGGAAGTGCCAGCCAGTGCCCATCCTGGCACCGAAGCCCCTGGGGTCCTTGCTCACCACCTTCCCAACCCTTAGAGCACAAACATGAAGAACAAAAGCAGAGCTGAGCTGGGGTCAGGCTGCTGAGGACTGGAAGTAGAATGGACCGAAGGGCATCTTCCACATGAGAGCCAGACAGAGGTACCCCGATGCCAGTGAGACCCAAGCTAGAAGATCAAGGGCGGTCTGCACTGGGCTGCTTGTGCCCTACCTGTGTGTGTGTGCTGCTCCTCATAAGGGTCCTGATGGTGCTGCCATTGGTTCCTGCGAGTCCTGCTCAGGACACCTCTCTGTCCTCCCAGCTCCAAGGCACAGCTTCCTCTACTGAGCCCTGGCTTCCTCCTCAGTTCAGCTGTTCCCCAGGTGCCAGGAGGGCACCCACTGTCTCCAGGAAGCCTCCTTCGCTCAGCAGTGAGCTCCAGCTGAGGGCCTGACCTGGGATGCAGGCTGCGAGTATGAGCTCTGCTTGGTGTCCCAGCCTCCTTCCTGGCCTACAGAGTACGGGGCTGATGAGACAGAGAGCTGGAAGCAGTGACCTTTGACCCTGGCTCACTGGTGCCATGGTATGGGTAGTATGGCCAGCCAGGCTAGACCTGAAGCCACATGCATTCTGCAGCACAGCCCTCCATGCCCCTGAGCTGCCGCAGCAGGACAGCTATCCTCTGGAGTCTGTAGGAGTGAATGCTGGCCCAGCCCACCCTCCCATGGATCTACAGTGGCTCTTGGCATGATAAGGGCTCCTAGACCAGGAAGGAGACCCTCTAGGTGGCTGAGACTTGGCCTCGCAGGGAAATTTGCATAGGCAGGCCTGGCCCACAGAGTGTGGGGCTGATGGGACCGAGCTGGATGCTGTGATCCTTGACCCTGGCTCACTGAGGAGCCAGCGGGGCACTGCTGTCCTAAGCAGAGGCTGTGTGTGTGGGGAGCCCCATTCTCCCACCCAACATGTTCTCAGCAGAAAGCAGAGCGGCCCTCCCTGAGTCCTTAGGACCCCTGGGTGGAGAAATTCATGACCCTGCCGGCGCTGCAATGAGGCCTTTCCTGGATCCCAGCGGCTCCCCCTCAGAGGGAGGTGGTGTTCTCCCTATGTAGATCCACATTGCTCTCGAAACTTTCAGGTGGAAATATATAAATGTTACCAAACAGGTTTTCCTTCTGTGTGTACAGTCATGACTAGTACACGAGTTCAATCCCCAGCACTGCAAAAACAAAGTTCATTTTAAGATACACCACGCACACAAACACTCACAGAGACAACACAAGCACATACACATACACACAACACTGCATCACAGACTCCTCTGGAAGTTAAATACATAAAGGGTCTGAGAAGCACTTATTGAGAAAATACGCTAAGTACATGTATGTAAAAGGCTTTATTCCTATTGGTTAGGTCCTTGGGGAGTTGTCAGACAAGTGTGGCCAGGGAAACACCCTGCACCTGACACCAAAGGCCTGTGTGGGTCGCAACAGGCGCCTAGCAATCCCGTAGGAAAAGTGCCAGGCACTGCGCCCCTGGGAGCGTGAGCCAAGGGGGGCCGCACTCCCTCCTCACATTCTTCCCTGGACCAAGGAGCTGGGAAAGACGAGCTGATGGCGGCACTGGATCAAACCCCGATTCCAGACTCACGCGGGCCCCAAGCAAGGGCGGAAGTGGTGCCTGCAGTCTCAGAAGACACTATGAACTTGCCGGGCTTCCCCAGCGATCCTTTCCGCTGCTCAGCACCCTGTGCGCCTCGTGCTCCAGCACCCGCTGGCCCCGCTGTAGCTGGGCGGCCCTCGCAGAAAGTATCTGTGGAAGTCCGGCACCAGTTTTGTTCTTGCTGCTGTTGTTGCAGCCAGAGTGGCAGACCCGAAATGGGCGGTCGTCCTGGCCTCCCAGGCCCGAGCCCCGAGGGTCAGTGCCGGGTGCGCCTCTTCGCTGCTCCTTGGCTGACCGTGGTGAGCGCTGTGCTCGGGCCTATCTCCGGTCTGTTCTCCCGGCTCCGTGAGGACAGGCTGGTCTCTCCTGCTCCTTTGCAATGGGCTGGCATACAGCAGGTGCTCAGCCGGGCTGTCCTCCCTGCAGCCATGCGGCCGCGCACTGGGGAGGACGGGTGGGGCTCACTCTGGGAAGGTTTCCACCATTTTCCACCACGCTGCTGGACTCAGAACCCAACACAAGCCAGCAGGTGTCACTCAGGCACTCCTGAGGCCAGCGCTCCCGGTGGCTGAGCCAGTGACACAGACAGAGCTGCAAGAACATCTGCATGTTTTCTAGACTGATCATCTCTAAACCCAAGGCACAGCACGATCCTCCCACTGCTGGCCTGGCCTCGCTTGGGGGCAGGGTGGGTCCCCGCCCACGGACAACTGTCTTCCTGGCTGAGCTGCCCCGGGGAAAGCCAGGCCTCATAATTTCATCTTTAATGGTTTGTAATGGCCTTGCCTTTGATAGTCATGTCACCTCCCCTCATAAATTCAGTTTCGATCCCGTATAAATGACGCCGGCTGCTGAGGTGCGGGGTGCATAGCCCTGGGAAGTGGAGGCCTGCACTGCGCAATGGGCTTACTCCAGCCAAGCTCCACACCACCATTACATCCCAGGGTCACGGTCCACGGGAGCACCTGATTCAGTCCCTGGAAGTGGGAAACACCGGCTGCTTCCCCGATATGAAATACACACATTTAGTCTCAGACCCACTAGTGGGCAACTTCTCGGACTAATCATCCACCTGTTCTAAAGGCAAATTAAAGTTTAGTGATGACAATAAAGTGAAGAACGTTAGAGGGTCCTTCAATCACAGAAAGCATTTCCCAACCAATTCAGTGTTCTCATCTGCAGGGCCTTTTAGGTTATTGGGATTCTTCTCTTCTACCCTTAGTCAGCCTTCTGTCACTGTGCTCACTTTCACAGTGTCTGTGGATGCTGCAGAAATGTCCAGCTGTGCGTCTGGGCAGATGCCATTGTCAGTGTAATGGTGGGGTGTGTCTTTGGGGTGCTCGGAGCAAGGCTGTCACATCCTATTGTTGGCCCATTTACACCACCTTACCTCAGCTCAGACTCCACTAGACCTGCTCAAGGGGGAACAGGCGGGGTAGGCATGGCCTGGCTAGGGCAGCTGCCCCTGAGCTAGGAACCAGGGAGGAAGAGTTCCTAGGCAGGTTCTGGAGAAGTCCCTGATCCCCAGAGCACCAGACCCAAGAGACACCCAAGGGCAGCCTTAACCTTAGCTCTTGGAAAAGAAATACCATGATGCGCTACCACAGTTCTGGGTTTGACTATCAACCTGTAAGAGGACCCACTCTTCAGAGGCAGTGGACTGGAAATGATCATGCTGCAGCTGACGGGGAGTGCAGGGCCTGAGTCTCACCCCAAGCACATGGCCAGTGTCTACCCAGGCACCACTGCGAATCAGAAATGTCTCCCAGCATCAGGCATGAAGCAGTGGGCCAGCCAGACAGTCCCTTATTTGGCAGACAAGTGTGAGCCATGGTTCCCCAGTGCAGAGGAGTTGGTGCAGCAGGTGTGAGCCTGCTAGGGGGTGCACTCTCCACAGACAGGACCTCCAGAAGCAAGAGCAAAAGCCCAAGTCATATGCATCCCTGGATTTGCAAAGAGCAACCCACCGGGGCCCTAGAGCACAGAGGAGTGTCTGGGACACATCTCCCACCTGAGAAGGAAGGCTTGGGGACACAGCAGTGGCAGGAGGACATGCACCACGAGACCATCATGTTGTGTGATAAGTCAGACAGGCAGATATCACATGGTTTCTCTCATGCGTGCTATGCACACACACCAACTCTGTACAAAGAGTGCAATCTCGTGTCCCGCCAGCATGTGCCAACAGAACAAACAGGGTGTAAACCAAAGAGAACCAGTGAAAGATGAACCACCCTGTCCCCTGGGTCCCCTGGCCACTGGAGCTGGTCAGCGCAGGATCAAAAGACTCGAGCTCCCTGTGGAGAGGGAGCACTAGTAGGAGGGTCACAGGTGGTCACGGCAGGAGACCCACGCAACCTGGCTGACAGCACGGGACTTTTCTCCATAGGTAACACTGGAAAATTTGTGGCAGGAGAGGGCTGGCTGTCTCACTCCCCTAACCTCATAATGAGCTTATAATGCAAGCAAATATTAGCGTCAATTAGGCTGCACCTGTGAAACCTATTAAGGCACTTTATTAACAAGCAGGTGTGAAGTTCCTGCAACCTTTTCTCCAGGTCCCATGGAGTCCCACCTTCCCCAGAGGGGGATGGGTGCCCTTCTCCAGGGTTGTTGGGTGCTATTCACAAGGCACCAGGACAGTCCAAGCACACATGGCATGCTCATGGGGGCAGCTCCCTGCACGTGCCAGGCTGGCTACCCAGGTGTGCAGATGCCACACAAAGGCGTGTGCAGGTGCCCCCCAAGGCTATCCAGGTGGTCCTTGGTCATGTGGGTGAGCATCACCCAACCTGAAGGGCACAGACGGGTTTCCCAAGAGAGCAGCTGCTGCAGAGGAGCCCTGGTTTGCTCCTGTGGGACTCAGACTTGGGAGGTGGAACCAGCTCTTCCCAGGATCTCCAGTATGCCAGCCACTGGATGGCTTCAGCCTGGCCAGCCACCAGAAATATGTGCGGGTGCGGGGGTGGGGGGCAAGTCCTTCAAATGAGTCTCTGTTTCCCTCTTCCCCCACCCCCTCTCGCACAGTTCTGTTTCCCTGGGGAGTCCCAACTCATACTATCATTCTATCAGGAAATCAGACATCCAGCATCCAGCACTGAGAAGAGGTTAGAAGGAGCACCCTCATCTCTCCTCTGCTGTCCCTCCATCCTTTCTCTTTGGGGTGATGGTGACATGGCACCCAGGCCCACAGGAAGTCTACCTTCAGCCTTCTCTTCAGTTGAGTTCAGTAGCAGCCTGTCTTCATCCTTCCTCCACACGCAGGTGACCCAGAGTCTTGGCCAAGCTCCCGGGGACCCAGCTTCTTGCCCCCACTATGCCTGTCCCTTCCCTTCTCTGCCCACTGGGCCCCAGACTCTGCATCTCTCAGGTCCCTGGGAAGCAGATCTCTACCCACCCTTGCTGCCCTCCAGGAGGGGACTCTGTGTCCTACAAACTGTCCAGAGAGGCAGAAGGGGGACTAGAAAGATTCCAGATGGGCAGACTGGCTCCTCCTGTACCCCACACTGTCGTGAGATCCAAATGCATACAGCGACCACAGTCAGGTGAAGGATGCCTCATTGCCCTCCAGCCTTCTCTCTCTTCATTTCCCTGTAATTAAGGGTCAGTAGGAAGCAGATCACTGCAGGAAACAGGATCCCACAAAAGTCTGAGGACAGGGACAGTGAGATAGCTCAGCAGACTAAGTGCCTGCTTAGGCAAGTGCAGGGAAAGGGGTTCAATCCCTGATACCACATGCCATGCTGGCCCTGCCCCAAGTATGCCAACCCAGCCACCAAGCCTGGGCATGGTGGCATATCTCTGTAATCCCACCACAGGGAAGGCTGCAAACAGGAGGATCACTATGAGTCTGAGCTGTTAATGAGACTCTACCAAATACATTTTAAAATACTGAAAATGAATGATTTAAAAATTGTCTGAGACTGGCAGGCATGGTGGCATAAGCCTATCATCCCAGAATGCTGGAAGGTTAAGTCAGAAGGATCAGATATGCAAGCCCAGCATGGACAACTTAGCACCTCTATCTCGAAGTAAAAGATAAAATAGACTAGGGAAAGATCCTGAGTTCAGTTCCTAGTATTGAAAACAAACAAACACACAAACAAAGCTGCCCAAGATTGAAGAAGTTGGGTCAGGGATATAGCTCAGTGGTGTAGTGCCTGCCTGGGAAGCAGAAGGTCCTGAGTTTGAATCCTGGTACAAACAAAAAGTAACTAAGAAGTAAACATCATTCTATGGTTTTCAGAATGACTGAGTAGGGAAGGCTGTGTTTCCAGGACCTGAGCCCAGGCTGGCCTTTACAGGGTAGAGCACATCAACAATTATCACCATAAGCCCAAAGAACTGCCTATGGTCCTGGTGAGTGTGAAGTCCTCCGCTGCTGAGTGACAAATCACCCTTATTGAATGGCCTAAAGCCACTGCCACTTGATTCTACATCCCAGCACTGGCCTCAGGGGTCTAGCTGGGGCTTAGCCCTCCGGTTCTTCTGCTCAGTGACTGGTGCACAGTAGAGTCCAGACCATTGGCAGGACCCAGGACAGCTCCCTTCCTGTGCCTGGTGTTTTGGTGGAGAAGGCCTGGCTGAAGAAGCTTCTCAGACTCGAGCTACACCAGCCTTTCCTGGTGGTTCTAGACCTCTGCAGAAAGTGTTTCCAGCAGAGATCTGAGATGCCAGGTCCTCAGATCGAGCCTGGGAACATCTGCCATGTTGCATGGGAGGCCTCCTATGACTGGGGAAATTTCTTATAATTGACCTTGCAGTTTTGGTGGCCAAAGATCTGTGGCTGTGTTGAATCCACCACAGCCAAAGCTCCTCTGTAATTGGCCACAAAGTCCAAGCCTGGAGGTCATCAATCAGGAGATGTGGCAGCACCACCAACTTTATAACAGGGGTATCTGCTGCACCTGCTTAGTAGGAATAACCCTCTGCAGCGGGCTTCCTGTTCCACCACCAGAAACTGGTGCTCATGTGACTCTGGAAGGACCACATCTGAGAGCTGCGTGCAGTGTGGTGGGTCTTGCATTTTCCCCAGTGTGTGTCTCTGTCTTTCATCCCCATAGCCATGGCTGGGTCTTGCATAGCATATGGCCTTCTCCCGGGCCATTGTAATGGTGTGAGCCACATGTAGGTCCTAACATGAGCACAGCAACACAGATGTGAGCATCAGAATCCATCCAGCCCTCCCTCCAGTGAGACTGTCAGCTTCGGAGCCACAGGTCCACTCTGGAGACAGAGGACGTAGAAGGTGACCTTTGTGCGGATCAGCACAGTGGAAGGCACAGAGTAAGCCAGCTGGGGCAGAAAGAGCACACATCTAGCCCAGGTCCTGGTCCTGGGTTTGACATCCCATGGGCATCTCTTCTGTGATTCAGTACTAGGCTTATGGACTGCGCTGTGCTGCAGGGAAATTCCTGGGGTCCTTCAGGTGGGTGTAACCAGCTCCTGCGGCAGAAAGCAAGACCACCAACATCCATATGTAGACTTTGGTCCCAAAGTAGCAGGTGTAGAGCAAGGGCCTATTCAGTTCATGTCCAGGGTATGTGGTGGGAAGGAGACCGAGTGCACAGCTGCTTGGCCTCTATGCAGGACCTTCACTCAGCTGTCTTTAGGGCAAGCCTATCTTCGTTGTGGAAGAAGAGCAGGAGGCTCAGTGACAAGTTGCGTGGTGACTTAAGATGACAAAACCACCCAGATAGACACTCAGCTTAGGTGTTCCTGATTGTTTCCATGGAGTTGAAGAGGTTATGCATCCCGGCACATGCAAGAGTGTTGGAGGTCCCCATGATGGACAGGTGGAGACCAGAGAACTCTGGCTTTAACTGTCCTGCTGCAAGCAGCTTGCTGAAGCCTCGCTCTGCCAAGGTCAGGAGACGGGCAGCCTCTCCTCTGGACTGCTTGGATCCCTGGAGAGGAGGGCAGCACAGCTCAGCGCTGGCCTCTCTGCACCTACTGCAAGGGCATCCGGGGATTAAGGTTTGCCACACCGCAGAGGAGCGGTCAGGAGAGGTGGCCGATGCCTTTGCACTGCTGGCGCACCCTGAGGGCTGGCATCTGCCTCCAAACTGCCCTTTGTTCCCCTGAATTCTCAGCTGCCTTTGGCACTGGGTGATAGCCAGCATCCATTCAAGGTTTCAGGTCAGTTTACTCAGTTGAACTGGATCACAGGGGTGCTCCTTAGAGTTGGGGTGGCTGGCACTAGAGCCAGGCAATGGGGCTTATCCAAAAAGGAGGGAAAAGTGGCCACCTCACATATTTAAAAGGTGGAGCTTTCACTCTGGGGGCCCTTCTTTAAACACTTCTGGGTCTGCAGAAACCTAGCACCTCTGCCCTTTTGCTGCTCCTTGGTGTGCGATTTGGCTCCAGTGATAAATGTTTCTTTGAAATCTGAAAATGAGATTGACTCCAATTGTAAATAAACATCATTTACATTTCTTTGATCCAGTGTTGGTCTACGCTGCAATCTCACAGGCCTCTCGGCACCCTGCACACAGTGGCTGTGCCACGCAGACAAAGCCCACAGAGCTGGACCCCTAGAGGTGGCTGCTCCAAGGCCAGGTGAGGAGCTGAGCCTCGGGTGCTGCGAGCCCCCCGGCCCTGCTGGATTGCTTCCCCATGGGCTCACAGAGGCTTAGCCAGAGCACATGTTTCTGACAAGACCATGTATGGCTCTGTTGGCACATGCAGAGGGAAGCAAGTCTGAAAGCGCTAAGCTTTTATCAGTTCACTCTCACTTAATTCTTTAAGCATGTGTCACATCAGTGGATAGCAGGGTCACAAATCGTGGCAGCAGTAAGCACTTCAGAATCCCTGGCATCCGCTTCCTTGGTTACATCCTCTAAGACACTCGGAGAAGGGTGTGCACACCGCACCCGCTCAGGGCGCTCCATATGTGGGCTGTGCCACGCAGACAAAGCCCACAGCTCCCTAGAGCACACGTGGCATGTCTCCGCGCCTCGTCCATCCTGGGTGAGTGGGAGCTCCTCACAGCCACACTGGGCCGCATAGGAAGGCAGGCAGGCAGAACCTGCCCAGGCACCTCTAGCCTGGTCCTTTGGGCACAGTAGCAGCAGGGGAGTTCTTGAAGAGGACCTCAGCTGAGCCCAGACCACAGCACTGGGATCAGGGGCATCGCTTGTGGCCACGGCTGTGATGGTCTCTCCAGGCAGAACTGGAAGGGAGTGAATAAACAGAGAGCTTTCTGAGCATAGTCTGGATTTAATCTGGGCAAGTTCATCATGTACACTGAAGCTTTAAGTTTTAAAAACTCATTTCATTGAGCACTCAGCTATCACTGCAGGAGAGCCATCAGTCTCTGCCCTTGATAAATCTTGATGACAAATGGACATTCTCCAGGCTACAGAAAGTGCTCCTTGGTGTGCGATTTGGCTCCAGTGATAAATGTTTCTTTGAAATCTGAAAATGAGATTGACTCCAATTGTAAATAAACATCATTTACATTTCTTTGATCCTAGAAATGCCCACAGAAGAGCACGCAACAGCGTGAAGAATTGTCAGTCTGCTGCCCTGATAGTTTAGTGTACTCTGACTCTGTATGAGTGGGAGATCTTACAACACTGGCCCCACAGCTAATTATTTTGGACTGGTATCTGTTGTTCTGATGGCGAGCAGATCAGGGCAACGAAAAGAACTGGGACAATCCTAGGGAACAACTCGGGTCCTGTGTTCATCAGGGCTCACTGAGTACAAATGTAATAGAATGGTTGTGAGCAATGGGGAGGCTTACAACGTCCACCTGCAGGGTCAGGCAAGAGGGCAGAAAGGCCACGTCACACAGGACAGCCATGTGACCCAGCCAAAGTGGGGAGGTCCTGATGGTCCCCACGGAGACGTGGAGAGTGCATGCTGTGAGGCTGAGGAGGCAGAGCTGGACCCCTGGAGGTGGCTGCTCCAAGGCCGGGTGAAGATGGCAGCTCTACTTTATGGACTACTGGACTATAGTAGATTATTTTGCTGAATTCACACACCTACAATTTAAACGGCAATGGAATACCCATCTCTGATAAAACTAAAAAAAAACCAAAAAAACGAGGATACAAATGAAGGACCATTTTTTATCTGTATATACAAAATAGGATAGATATTCAGCTACTTTCTCTTAATTCAATGAGAATAAAGATTTGTACTAATAGTGTTTGGAAAGGATATCATGTCTGCATCTTGTACTATGAATAACTACTATGAAGGCAATAATCGGCAATGTATTAATTATTGAAACTGTCCTACTAATCAATTTTGAAACTGTCTCATTGCGATTTGTTTCTCAATAAAATTAATTTGAAAATAAACTATCATGATTTAATCAATAAAAAAAAAAAAAGAAAGGAGCCACCTCCCTCTGCTTCTCCTTTTCATTCCATCCGGGCTACAAGCCTTCCCCTGCTCCAGCCACACCCAGGGCTCTCTTGTCCTCAGCCAGTCCCTGCAGCCACAGCCAGAGCTGCTCTCACTCAATTAGTGAGGCTTGTCTTGCCCTAGCTGACCACTATAACTTAACTATCACAGCCCCCCAAATAAAGTGCGAAGTTTCCACAGTAGTACTGTGTTTAGAAAGTGGGTCCTAAGTAGGCCAAAGATCTGGGGAGCTTGATAAGAAAGCCCCTCAGCAACCAGCCCACACCTCTTGTCTTTCCGTCTTGGAAGAGATTAAAAGTCTCTTCAGCATCATACAAGGACAACTGCATTAAAATTCCATTCCTGCTTTCCAACCTCTAATTTCTTGTCTCAAGGTATTTATCTAAAAAGGACAAGTTATCTCCATTTCTAATAATTATTTTATTAATGTTCTCTGAAGTCAGATTCATAAACACATAAAGATCTAGTAGATAACATTTTTTGGACAAAATCCCTATTGTTGAAGTGATTAGGGAAAAATAGCTGTGTGACTATCTACCCTAAATACATCTATGAAAAATGGGGGGCCGGGGAGATGGCTCAGTGGAATAAGCGCTTCCCTGGCAAGCTGCAGCCTGAGTTCAATCCCTGGTTCTGCCGAATTAAAAAAAAAGAAAAATGTGTGGTACATTCACAAATACACAGAGATGTTGTAAATACATATGGACAGAAATTGTTTAAGCCCAGAAATCCCCTTTCCCAGGCCAACTCAGAAAGCAGACAGACAGGCTGGGCTAAGCCTCTCTCAGCTGGCATGACCTGGGATCATTTGTGACCCACATTTCCCGAGATGAGCCCCAAGAAGAAGGTGCAGGACTGCAGCAGCCACAGGGGAACCACAGGAGCAGGGTTCGGAGCTCAGCCAGAGCTAGCGGGTGGCAAGAGTGTCACATCACCTGACTAATGTCCCGCGCTTCTGGATAACTTTGTTTAAATGAAGTGGACAAGAAGAAACCACTACCATTGCCTTAG
>PVKA01026787.1:0-31314 GCA_004027165.1 Ctenomys sociabilis
TAATTCAAGTATTTTCTCTTAGTGCAAACAACAGAGCAAGATAAAATAGGGATACCCTAAATCAAATTATTTTTTATTCTTGTTTGTGTTGATTTATTTTCCTTAAAATGTAGAAAATAAAAATTTAAGAATTTTTTCTAGTAGTTATTATTATTCTAATCTTTACAAATACTTTAATTAACAGCAAATACTTTAATTCATAACCATTTCAAAAGGTGTGAAAATTTTAAAACTTTAACTGCTTTTGAGTATCAATCTTCAAGGCTTTTAACTCAACAGGAAGTTACACATTTTAGAAATCTAAAATTCTTTTAAATACACATAAACAAATGTGTCTTATAAGTATATATGTATAGTACTTCCTGTTCCTACATGCTTTTCTCTTGTAGTTTCAGGATAAATATTTGTCTTAAAATATTTACTACAGTATAATTCTGTCTTTACTTATAAACTTAGTGTTGGCTTCCAAAAATGTTTAGTTTTTAACATTTACTTTGAGTCATCCTGAAGTTAACACAATGTAGTAGAAATTAAATTTATGTGATTTGATGCAGTGTACCCTATCTCTGTTGTTTAGCTGAAATAACTGAATTATTTTAACTGCTTAAAAAGGTATTTTTCATTGTTTCTTTGGTTTTCCATCTGAAGTGCACTGAGGGATCTTCATATTTGTATGTCTGAAAATCTTGTGTTTTTTGTACTGGTATTCCTAACTTCTCTGTCTGTTTTTATAGGGAGCTTGTCAGACAACAAAAGGCCTAAGACAGTGTCACCTCATTAAGTGCGGGTTACCTTTTGCATTGGTTTGAGCAACTGGGAGTCATGGCTGACCTCCAAGGTGTCAGCAGGACCTGGGGTGTCCAGGTTCTGTGGGAAGTCATATGACAGAAAACTCACAAGAAAGGCTCCATACATGACACTGAAATACCCATTGGTTTTCAAAAAGGATCAGACTGAATTAGAGGACTTGTGCTGACTTCAGTTTACATACACCTTCTCTATTCTCAGAATGTTTGCACATCATTATCTCTCCAGATCGTGGGAAATGAACAGTCAGAAGGCTCCCTTCAGTTTATGAGAGCCAATATCTCACACGAAGGAGCTTTGTTTGAAAATTAACAATCTAGACCTTGGTCTTTGCTGGAGTTTTCCAACTTTTTTTTAAGTCGTAGAACTCTTTCTTCAAATGAACTCTTAATCTGATCCTCAATATGTAAAAAAAAAGATGAAGGCAAAGATATTTTCATTCATATTCTCTGGGAAGCCAAGATTATTATGACACTAGGTCTAATCTCTCCTATGTCCCTGAGTCCCCTAGGATTCTGGAGGCTTCTCAGGGTAAAGTCTGAAAAGCATGGCAAAAATAGACCTGGCAAGATGCCTGTTGGTACACCACATTCTCACATGTGATGTCCTACATTGCTCTCAGTGACTGTTCTATACCCTCTACTACATTTTCCAGAAGTTTTTGTTACTCACAATAATGGACAGAGTCAGGTGTAACAATACACCTTATAACTCTGTCTCTAGTGAGCTTTAAGCATTTTGTTTAATTTCCTAGATTTCACATTAACTATTTCTAGAATAAGGATGGCCAGGCAAGTGTGGAACATGCCTGGAGGTGACTGGCTAGAAGACATTATGTGGGTGAGACTGGAACAGAGGGAATTGTCCTTTGGGTCCTTCCAGTATAAAGAAACATCCTAAGATTACTGCAGGTTCAGCTTTTCTGCTCCTTTTGGTTGTAGCCTGGGATTACCAGAACTCAAACCTGTCAATGTATAAAGATGTGATGCCTACAGCTGATTTCTCATAAAGGAACACCACATTACATAGGCTTGTAGTCTTAAGGCTTTCTCTCCTAGACTTGTTTCCAAGAGATATTTGATTTGGTGGAATATAAAGAGCAACAATTAAAAGGCATAGAATCCCCTCCTGTGTTCAAGTTAGCATGCTGGCTTAAGATAGTCACTCTTGCACACAGCCTCCCAGCTCTACATTTAATAATATTCTGTGGGTTACTTGAAATTAACTGTGGTGTGATTGCTTACACCTTAAAATTGGCTATAAAATGGGACTTTCTTTGGTGAGAGTGTTTTACCAGCATATCACTGAGTAGAAGAATTTATATTCTAGGCTGAGTGTTTCTACTAAACATTTAAGCCTCAGTTTTCTCATCTATTAAACATGGAAAATACTTTCTGTGCCATTGGTTTCAGAGATAACACTGTGGAATTCGCATATATGTGGAAGAACTGAAGAGCAAAGTGGATAATTCAGTTGTAGTGCTATTATGCCTATTTTTTTAAAATTAATTTTATTGAGAAAGAAATAGTAATAAGACAGTTTCAAAACAGGTAAGACAGTTGCAATAATTAATGCAATGCATATTGTTGTCCTTGTAATAGTTATTCATGCCAGGTGTGGTGGTGCATGCCTGTAATCCCAGCACTCGGGAGGCTGAGGCAGGAGGATTCTAGTGAGTTCGAGGCCAGACTGAGCTACAAAGTGAGCTTAAGGCCAGCATGAACTGCATAGTGAGACCCTGTCTCAAAAAGACAAAGAAAAAAATAATAATAGTTATTCATAGTCCAAGACGCAGACATTCATTAAATATCTAAACATTAAAAACAGAGACACTAAATCTCCTGGAAGAGAAAATAGGAGAAAATCTTGAAGACATAGGGGTGGGCAAACAGTTCATGAACAAAATCAAACTGCACAGGTAATACTTGAAAGAATTAACACCTGGGACCTCCTCTTGTTGAGAAGTTTTTGCACATCCAAAGAAATTACCAGCACATGAGAAGACAACCTGCAAATCTGGAAAAAAATCTTAAGCACTCAGACAAGGGTCTTCTCTCTAGAATTTATAAAGAACTAAAAACCATTAAGGCCCCAAGATTTAAAGACCCAATCCTATGTTTACTAGAAGGATAGAGAAAGAATGTGGTGAGCATATTCCTTCCAGAAACAGGAAGAATAAGTATCATTCATACAAGATCTTGTAAACACAAATTATATGTTTTTAAAGAGTTGCAAAATATCACAGGAAGGTTGAAATACCCTGCAATGTATTTAAATCAATTCTTGTCAGTGGAGCTGTAGACAAACGTATGAAAATTTTTCCAGGTCTTCCAAGGGTTGGGACCACTGGGTACTCAAGGGAAACTGTCAGACAGTCCTATTTTCAGCTTTGCAATTACTTCTACTGGTATTCCCATAACAATCTATGATGCTAGGATTTGAGTGGAAAGGAAAACATGGATAATTCTAATACTACTGGTAGTTTCTATAAGAGCTGTCAATTGAAATCCAGAGGAACATCCCCAAGTAATGCAGTTTATAAGCAATGTTCATTACTAATCAGATAATAACATACTTATTATTAATAACATACTCCATACTTATATTACATAAAATGCAATATTCTTTACATTTTTTGGAAACATGCTAGGAACCATGTCCCTTCATTTTAATAGTTATGTATTTAGTTACAATCATCTTCTTTTCTGTGGACCGAGACTCTGGATGATGTTATCAACAGGCATATAGGGTTTAGGGATGAAAATATCTTTGTAAACATTACAGGGCCCAGGGAGATAGCCCAATTAAAAAGACAAATACCTTTGGAGCTCAAAATAGGAGTATTTTAATCTTTAATTACATTCATCACTTTGGATGTTTTCCTGTTGTAGATAGGCTTTCTAACCTCAGTACTGTTCAAAAATATGTTATACAGATTAAGAGAATAACTTTCGGAATTAGAACTGTCTTGGGGATCCAGCTTTGTCACCTGCTGTTTCATTGGCTATGTGCAAGTTTCTTACTTCCTCTAAGCCCTTGTTTGTTCATCCATAAAATGGAACTAA
Organism: Ctenomys sociabilis; assembly: GCA_004027165.1. Lineage (NCBI taxonomy): Eukaryota > Metazoa > Chordata > Mammalia > Rodentia > Ctenomyidae > Ctenomys > Ctenomys sociabilis. The sequence continues at coordinate 3,873 of PVKA01026787.1, forward strand.
TAATAATCTCTATTTCCTAAGGCTCTTTTGAAAATTATATGCAAACAGAGCTCAATTAATGTTAAGTCATTAACCTGTTTAACGAATGGGATGAATTATAGCTTGGCTTCACTTCAAATGATGACTTCACTGGGATCTTGACCAACGATGCCATTGTGGTAAATCTGGAGCCAGAATGTCCAAGGCTAAAGGCAGACAATCTCATGATTTAGAGAGTGTTTGTGTCCAAATGAGTCTGACACAAGTAAAGCTGGCATTGATAAGAAAACAGGGGTTTAGTGCCGTAAGCATCACATTATGCCTTGTGTGATTTTTTTGTCATTCTGCATTTTGAATCTGGGACTTTCCCCAAACTAGTGAGGATTATTGAAGAATATTCTGGTAGAGTAGAGCTGGTTCCTCTCAAGCGGTCTCTCTATGGTTATTAGCTATGCTGAGTAGTATATGTATGAAAAATCTTTTTTGCCCCCTTTCGTATACTCACATGCATACCTGACATATACCCTACCACGGTCATGGTCACGGTCATGGCAGGATATGTGTGACAGCACCACAATGAAGCCAGGGGCAATGTGGTACAAAGAGAACCCAAGGACACATGAAGTCATGCAGTCTGTCAGAAAGGAGAGTCATCAATGTCTTTCTTTCAACACAAAGAATCCAGGGTAGTGGCATAACAAGGACAAGTTGATGGGAATGGTTTATCTTAGACAATGTTGACAGGGTGGAGGACAGATTGTCTAAAGAGAACTGTAAAACAAATAAAACTGACAAGAATTTAGCTGATTTTTATTACCAGCATGCCTAGTTCTAAACAATCTCAGTAGTGAAATACTCCTAAAAATATATTATGCTGATGCAAGTTCTAAACAACTGACACAGTTACTGTTGAGTTTTAGTAATGTACATTTCACCTCCAAATTAGCACTCTTTATTATCCTTTAATAAATGTAAATTCACATGAAAGTTAAATTGAAGAACATCCACGTAGATTGGCCTACGACATGGACCTTCGCTACACATGTCAGTTCCCAATGCTCATTTTTAAACATTTGGACTGACAGTGCTTTGGATGTGGGGTGCGTCCCCAGTCCTTGGGTTATATATTGAACATTTAAATAGATTCTATGCAAATGATGATACCCCATCATTCTACAGTCAAAGAAATACTTCTTTAATTACTTTGGTTCTGCTAGAATGTGTGACAACCTAGAACAGAGTGTACACTTGAAGTAGGGGTGAAATATACTTGTTTGTTTTATAACTGTAGATTTTAGTTAAATGTGAAATGTGTTTCATGTTGTGATTATTGTTGAAAATACGTAGAAAAGAAGGAAAGTTAAAGATTACCCAGCCGTGAAGGCAGAATACTGCCCCAGTGTAAGGATTAGACTTTATTTTATAATATCTTAAAATATAATTATTTATACTAATTTCTTCTTATTTTTCTTTTCTACAGTTCTTCCTAAAACACAGAATTCCCCATTTTAGAAGCAGTGTCTGCAGTAAAATTGCTTTAAAGCCAATGTATGGCCAAGGGCTGAATTCAAACCTTGTCTCTTCTAAGGTCCTGGGATATATTGTTTAATGTCCATTTCTTCGTTTTACAGAACTGGAGTGTCAGCACTCCTGAGCTGTGGTGATTAAATCAGATTTAGTATGCCTCCACCCTGTGTTTCGTGCAGTGGATAAGATGTTAATATCCTATATCTGCTTTTCTCTTTTCTCCCACGCTGACATTTGTCTGTATCTTCCAATGCAAACAAATAAGATAACTTATAGAATTATGAGGAGTTGAAAGTAATATCTGCATTATAATGCCTTATCCGTGCAGCAAGAGATACTTGATAACTGTTTATGACTTGTCTTTCCCATCTGTACCTCATTAGACTCCATTTAAAATTGCAAAGGTTGAATTAGGGAATTTCTGAAACCCAGCCCAGGTTCGGAATGCTGCATAAATCCTGCATAGATGAATAAAGTTGTAATTACACATACAGAATCTAAAGAAGCAGCATTATAGTCTGTGAGTTTGGGTGCATGTGAACCATCTATTTTATCAGCTACTAGTAGGGAAACTGTACATCAAAGTGGCTGTCCACAGGATGTTGATTTACAGCTTGTCTCAGCTTCTGACATGTGAGGGACACATACATGGAAGAAGCAGGACACAACTAGACCAAAATATCTTATTTCATTTTGTGTCCATTCATAGATGCTAGCTTTGGAAACCAGAAGAGCATTTTCACATCCTCAGCCTTTCTATTCACAAGTTTTAGTACTGAAGCTAATCTCTCCTCTGCCTTGTTTCTTACATTAGTGACACACTGTATCCCACAGGATGAAGGTTAATCTGCTTTATACTTACTTTGCAGGTGTTGTATAACGATCAAATTACATGAGATATGGGAAGGAGTCAATAAATCATGAAGCATTTAAGTATATTACACATTTCTGTTATCTTATATGAGGGATCAGATATCTGTGGCCCACCGACTAATCTTCAACTGTTTTCATGCTAACCCAATCTTTTTTAAGGATCTTGGCTTAAAATTATATGCATGTATGGAAATGTCACAGTGAAACCCATTATTTTGTGCAATGTAATGTGCATTAATAATTATAATTTTAAAATTAATTATTGAAAATTTTGGGGTAGGGAAGGGTCCTGGTTTAAACTTTGTCGTGCTGTTTATCTCTCACTCCCTGTATCCAGCCCTAGGTGCAGGCTTCTCATCCCCATGTAAGTTTAGCCAGTGGCTCCATGTTGCCTCATGACAGTCACCATTTACCCATCTGCTCACTGATTGTTCTTCTTGCTTCACATCATTGTATCCCTTGAATAATTCCTGCAAGCCCATCAGTACTCTAAACATCCTTCATATTGCACTCTAGTTGTATTATTGTGGGAAGGTCTTTAGTGTATCTCGATTACCTGACCAAAGTATAAATCTTCACTGCACGTTATATGTACTAGTATTCCTGCTGCAGATGAGAAAACAGAAACCCAAGCAAGTTGACCACTGTTTCTTAATTCCAGATGATTGAGTAGGACCTGAACCTGGCCAAACAGACTCCAGAACCCAAAAGTTAGCCCCCTAGATTACACAGTAACCTGAATTAACAAGCTTCAATGTTGATATGCTTCCTTTGAGGAAATGAACCCAAGGAATTGGTATGTCATATCCCTGTTAGTCCCTGTTGGTTGGCTAAAAACCACATATCCTCTCCCAGCTGCAATTTCTAAACTAAGGAGCAACATACCATTTTTTTTTAAAACACTTTAAATCATTTTCTATTCCTTCATCCACCTTGACCAGATGTCTGCCCACCACTCTGGCTTTGGAGACTTTGATCCCTTCCAGTGTATAAATCCCTGCTCACTATGTTGTGTCTTAACTGAGCTCTATCTTTATGCCTTCTTGCTGTGGAGTATCTCCATGCTCTGCTTCCAGGAAGTGAAAGATTTTTAAAGGTGACAACTCTGCCATCTCAATCAATTCCATATCCTCAGACTCCCTATCATACTTTGTCTCAGAGACACAGTACCTGACGCACACAACTTAAAAGAGGAAAGATTTATTTTTGGCTCACAACTTGTAGAGGTTTCAGTCCATAGTCAGCTGGTTTCAAAGCAGGGCAACATAGCAGAGAGGGATAGATTTGCTCATGGTATGGCAGGCCAGAAGAGAGAGAGAAAGAGACAGACAGACAGACAGAGAGAGGAAGACAAGAGACAGAGAGATCAAGGGAGTAAGGAGAAAAATATGCCATGTAATTTTTAAACTTCAATGCTCAAACTCTTGAAAATAAATTGAATTTTTTAAGAAAATCAAATCTTTCTAGATAACAAAGACTCTCTATGGCGTTTGTCTATTTATTTACAGTTGACATATTTTTTGTAACTTCCAAAATAATTCATCTTATAGTAAGTGACATGCTTTTAATGGATTTACTTTTTACAAGCAATCTTATCTATAACTCAGATTCCTAAAGATCAAAATGTCCAGTGATGTTATAAATCAGCCATGCTATTAAGGTCATTTAAGCAGTTCTAGCCAATTAAAAAGCTTTCATTTATTTGTTTTTATAAATCGCAATGACAGAGTTGGCTGGAGACTCTGTAGCATTAATCATTTCCTCTCTGCAGTCTGTCAGCTTGCAAATATGGGTAGAGGGAGAGTCCAGTCTGCCGTCTGTCCAGTCCTGTGCTCTCCTGAGCTCTTGCAAGTTCAAAGGGAGTGAACTGGATGCTGCGGTTCTGCTGGACTAGTGCACTCTTTCAACTAATTCTTGATTAAGAAGGCAGAAAACTATACTCCTGGATTAAAAAAAAAGTAGCCAGACTAATGAATTTGGCAAATAGATGACTTTTCTTAAAAACATAGCGTTTACAGGCTTTTTAGGTTATTAGGGGGCCAGAGAGATGGTTCAGTGGAATAAGCGCTTCCCTGGCAAGTGCAAGGGCCTGAGTTCAATCCCTGGTTCTGCAAAAATAAATAAGTAAGTAAGTAAATAAATAAATAAATAAAAATAAAAGGTTATTAGTACACCTGTGTAGTGGTGTTCGCATTCCTTGTGAGAAGTTGGTACATGGATATTGCCCATCCCAATTCTTTATCCTCACTGCTACCCCTTCTCCCCCTCCATCTCTTGATCTTTTGCCCCTTTGAGGACATGCCTCCCTACTTCCTGTTTTGTATTTTTTTTATTTTGCCCTTCCTTTATATTTTATTTCTCATATAACAATGTATTATTTAAGCTTTTGTATCTGATTTACAGCAGTATGTTTTTAAATAAGGCAGTTTATCTGTAAGATGTAAGTAAAGGGGAATCCTTTTCTGACATATTTTGTACATAACTCCAAATAGGATATAATAATAAGATTTTTTAATGAACAATCTGCCATGAAACATCTATATGCTTACACATCGGTGTACATGTGAGTTGTCACATCATTGAAACATGATGTGCTTTGCTTATTTTTATTTCTCTAAAACAAAACTAATGTTTTGGAAACATTTATTCATTTAAATATTTATGTCATGAGTAAATGTAATTATTTAAGTATATTACATATAACTTTCTATAAAGAGTTTTTTGAAGATTTACAATTGTTTATCTAAAAGGTATGACTTGGAGAGTCTAATTTTGTTGTTTACTTTCTTCTTCATGAACCTTATCAGCAGCTCTTTCCCTAGAAAGCAATGTTAAGTCACCTCAACTTGTCTTGTTCCTAGACAGGTGAGGATGTGCAGAGATTTGGGGTCCTAAACCCCAAACAAGTTTGAATATTGATTTACTTAAGACCTAGGTAATTGAAAGCAAGTTATTCAACCTTTTCAAATCTCAACTTTTTCATTTGTTTGTTTTTTGTTTTGTTTTGTTTTGTTTTGTGGTGGAACCAGGGATTGAACTCAGGCCCTTGAGCTTGCCAGGGAAGCACTTATTCCGCTGAGCCATCTCCCCATCCCCAACTTTTTCGTTTGTAAAGTGAGGATAAAGGTATCTATTTCATGGGCTTATTGTATTGGTTAGAAGTAACTATAAAGTACACGTAGACATGTTTAAAATGGGATTTCCTTCCACCCTCAGCCACTGCATTACCTCACTTAGGTTGATAGTCATCTCATCCATGCTGGTAATATATCAGATGATGAAGAAAATGCTGAGGAGTGTTCACTGGAGCTCATCTCTGATGCATCTTCACATTTCGTATGGCTCTTTTGTGCCATTTCCAAAGCTACACACAATTTCCCTGATCTTTTTTTTCTACCGCCATACACTTTCCAAGCGTTGAATTATCAATACATTATTTTTTGAAGAGCTTAATAAACATTTGCGTCAATATTGGAAGGGCCTTTAAAACTGAATCTAGGAGCTCTTTTATTTCAATACAGTATGCTATGATTTGTTAAACTAGCATATAGGGGACTTTCTTGTAAAATAATAAATACAACAATTAAGAGTTTGAAGTGGGCCTATATTGGGTACAGCTGCAATGAAAACAATTACTAGAATTGGTGAAAAAAATGAAAGATCTCCAAATTGTGTTTCCTCTGGTTATCGTAATTTTATAATATTAATGCTTTTTCTTAGATGATCATTTGTTAGAGACAGAAAATTCCCGCAGTTGGCTCTCACTGGACAAGATTGTAACATCCTCCAAGCATTCATCTTGGTAAAGGCTAGGAGCTCAGGCTTGTGCTTTGGAGGTGGTGAAATCTGTAAGAGCTGGAGCCTAGTGAGAGATCTTTCAGTCATGCCCCTTAAGAAGGCTGTGGATCCTGGCCTTCCTCCTCTTCTGGTTTTGCTTTCTTAAGCACAAGGGGAGCAGTTTTGCTCTGCCACATGCCCTCCTCATGAAATGTTACCTTACCACAAGCGCAAAAGCAAAGAGGCCAGCAGCCTGGAACATCCAGGCAAGATACCGAACTAACCATTTTGTCAGATAAATGAATTATCTCAGGAATCTGGCTATGGTGATAGAGAGCTGACTAACTCAAAGCTTACGTAGAATTTTAATGTTTGCCATTCAGTACAGCATGGATACACAATTTAGACTTTCTATTTTGTCTTGGCTCCATCCCTTCTTAGTAATAAAATTCACAATTAGTACTTAACATTAGAAATAGTGAATAATTACAGATTGCTTAAATATATATATATTTGTTTAAAGATATATATATATATATATATATATATATATTTAAATGCAGAATATTGCCAAGTTTTCTAATGTCTTTATTGACAGCATAAAAGTTCCGACTTTGCCACTAGTGCAGTGCACATACATTATTTTTCTGGAAATGGCTAAGTTTATTACTTGATATCCATGAGCTTAAAATGTCATCACTAATTTATCTCTTATGGTTAAAATGTATAAAAGACTGAAGAAACTCTTGTCCATCAAAATTGTCAACATAGTTGTCAAAATATTTTTCCTGCTTGTGTATCATCTTTATTCAGAAACCTTTCTAAGGATGTTTGAAACAAACATTTTTGTTGTCCCAACAAAATGTTTCATTCTTTACCTTTAACTTTGTTTTTGGTTCCACTAAGCATCAAGTACATGAATGCCTTACGAACTCTCAGCACTTTGACTCACCAGAAGTCTAGGTTCAAGTAGATTGTTTAATGTTTGCCGAGTGCCCCCAAGGCTTTAGGCACAATCGGCCAACTCAGGCACCTTGCACTTGGCAGGAAATGAATTATATCTGACTTATTCTTGGATGAGAGAATGTTGCAAACAATAAAAATTGAATAAATGAGCTCTCTACAGAAGCCTTGAAGAATCCTGGGGGCGTTTGTAGTGGCAATTACCTACGTTGTTTTTGGATCGTGAAAGTCCCACAGTTGGCTCTCATTGGATAAAATTCTTGAACAACTTAAGATTCAGACTGGCTTTTGACTTACTTTCCCTGCAAAAACATGATATGCTAACCTTTGGTTTATTTTTCATCACTTTCATATTTCAAAACTTCTATCTCTAACCAATGATCGATCATCTAAGTAAAAGCATTAATGTTATAAAATTATAATAACCAGAGGAAACACAATTTAGAGATCTTCTTTCATTTCTTTCACCAATTCTAGTAATTGTTTTCATCGCAGCTGTGCCCAATATAGGCCCACTTCATACTCTTAATTGTTGTATTTATTACTTTACAAGAAAGTCCCCTATGTGTTAGTGTAACAACTAGGTAGTTCATGAATGTTTGGTTTGTGGTTCACATCTCCTCTCTAGCAATTGCTCATTTGTAATCTTGGGAGATGTAACCTCCTTAACTTTATACCCACCACTCGTTACAGAGGATAATGATAGTATCAATCTTTTGCAAATTGAAGAAGGTTAAATATATTCATTTATTCTTTCTAAAAGTACTTATCAGAGTGCCAGCTATTTGCCTGGCATTGGTCTAAGCCCTGAGTATATAGAATGGAAGAAAAGTTAGCCAGGTAACTAAGAGATAATTTTTTAAAAATCAGTTAAGTAAAATATTGGCTATTAGCAACTAACAAGTGCTGAGGCTACAGTAAAAGAATAAAGAGGATACAGAAATAGTTACAATTTTAAATAGGTTGATAAGGTGATGGGAGAGATGGGGATGTGCACCTGGAAGATGAGTTTCTCATTGGGCAGACAGCTAGTACAAAGGCCTGGTGTTTGAGGACTAATGAAGTGTTCTTGGGGCTAGGTAGGATGGAGTAGGCAAGGAAGAGAGAGTAGGGGGAAGATCAGAGACATCGTTAATAGGAAAAGAATATGGGCAGAGCTTTGCATGCTGCGAAAGACACTTTGCCTCATCAGTGAGTGAAGTGGAACTTACTCAAGGGTTTTGAGATGGGCAGGACAAAATCTGACCTCTTTTTTTTTTTTTAAGAGAATCTATCAGCCGTTGCATTAATAAATGGGATTTAGCACACAACTTCTTTAGCACACTAAGGTGGCCAGTCACAAGCACCTGTTAATTAGTAAGTACTATTAGTATTGATAGAAGAAACATTATCATTTATTTTGATGTGGATACTGTCTCTGTCTCATTTATCACCAGGAGAAAAATGTGCAGCTGTAGGAAATACTTTAATTTAGGTCCTCTATCGTTTGCACCCAATATAAATGAACAGGGTACCAGATCACACAGCACCTGCGGCTTTCCATTCAGAACATCCCTGACTGCATTATTCAAGCCTCATGGGCTTTGTTCATCATGCAGTGCCTCTTCAGAGGGCCTGCTGCATGTTGGCCCAACAAGCCCAGGCACCAGGAGCCCCGTGATGCAGAACCAGTAAGAAAACTTTTCTTCTGGCTAGGAGATTTCTCCTGCAGATCTGTTTTTCTTGTCCTACTCTTTTCTCTCTCTCAAGTCTCCCATCTTTGTGTTTGCTTCAACAGTGAGTGGTGCTTAGGTAATGGGTAGAATTCATGACAATAGCACCTTACTCTTACAGAAAATATTCCGTTCCAGAACCTCAAAATGCTTCCTGCCCTCTCCTCTGATTACACATTCTGTGGTTTTCTTGGCACATTTAGGGTTTACACAGAACACATAAAGAGATTAAGATTGTTGTTCTTCAAGACGTCATGATCTCTAGTTGGCACTATGTATTGTGTGCATTGACATAAATGATGCAATGATTCTGTTTTAAAGGTAGGATGGTTATTCAAGAATGGTGATTTATTCTTTTCAAAGTAGCAGTATTAGTGGCATGTATAGTAATCATCATTATCTCCATCATGGCTCCCCAATGCATGACCTCAAATCTATTTCTGTGTCCTATATTACTTCAAAGTCCTACATACACATATATGCAAACGTGTACTATCTCCAGATGCAGTTTATTTTTTATCACATGTTTTCAAAAGTCTGAATTTGTTGTCAACATTTATTAAAATCTGGGACTTAAGGTTCTTCTTTTAAAACAGTCAGAACATTTGGCACTCTTGCACCCATATTTTTCCATAGCAACCATCAGCTAGAACTCCAGAAGCCAACCCAGTGGCTGTCAACACTGGCAATACAGTATAATCATGTGTCACATTTTCAAAACTCTTGATGCCTGAGTTCCACCACAGACCTATCAAAGCACAATTTTCAACAATAATAGAAGGAAATTTTTGCTGAAGGCTTATTTTGTTCAAGAAATGACCCTGGAGAGAGAGCTGGTATATAAAATATATTCAAGTTGGGGAGAGAGGATATGTATTAAAATGATGATAAACAGCTGTACCAGATATCAGATCACTTGGTGCTAAGACAGTTTGATAAAGTAGTGGTTGTCAGATGTACTGAGTAGTAGAATTACCTGGGGAGATTTGAAAATGCTGCCTGCTTGGCTTGCCCCCTAGATCAGTTCAAGTGGAATGAGGAGGGAAGGAAGGAAAGCAGACATCAGTATTGTATTTTGAAAGATCTCTCTATGAGGTTCCAAGAATGCTTGAGAACCAGGAGCACACATAGTTCCTTGAAAACTTCTTTGTGGATTTATGTCACCTAGAGGTCTTGTTAAACTGCAGCTCTTGATGCAGTAGGCCTGGCTTTCCACCTGAGTTTCTGTGTTGCTAGCAATCTGCCTATAGTGCTCATGCTACTTGCTTATCACAGTCTCCATCCACATGGAGGCAAAAATGGAGCGAATAGGCTGTGTTAAATCTTTGGTCTGTGACCCTCAGCAGGTCATTTCTCTGAACAGCTGTTATTTCCAGATGTTAAATGGGCACAATTCCCACCCCTGAAGTGCTCCTCAGGTTAAACACAAGGATAAGCATGTATAAAGCATCTAACACAGTAGATAATAAATCATTAGCATTTAGAAAATGTGATGCAGGGAAGTGTGTAAGGCATTACTGCAGCAGTCTTGAGGATGGGGAACATCTTTGAAGTAAGGCCTTCAATCAGTACCAAGAACTGTAGGACTCTGGTGTTCTTTGTAAGTGCATGATTTCGTTTCACTATTGATCCCTAAAAATACCTACTTTTACTTTGAATATTTTTTCTGCCTTAATGCAAAACTCCTTCTAATACCAACTTACGAATTGACAAATAAAGGCCAGCAGTATAGCTCAGTGGACTAAGCGCTTGCTTAGGTAAACATAGGAATACTTAAAAAATTTGACAAAGAATTCCTTTTTTACTCCTGCCATTCTCTAAACAGTGACCGGGAAGAAATAACAGAAATAATGGATGAGTAAAACCAAAGTCACACTAAAGCCTGGGTTTAGTGTACACTTGTACATCTGCAAAAACTAAAGCCCAAATAAAAATCATTTTTTGAAAATTAAATATTCTCCAGTTCCATATCATTTCAGTGTATATAATAAAAGAAGATGACAGAATTATTAAAAAATTGTTTAAAAATGACATGAATTATTAGACTATCAAGAAAACAATCTGGTTTTCTACTGATAGAACAAACATACAGTGGTTTTCTTTGGCACATTCCCAGGGGAGGGGTCTGTGTCTCCTCAATTTGCACTTGAGCAGCCTTATGACCTCACTAACCAAGAGAATACAGCAAAATACACATTATAGGACCTCTGGGAGTGAGCTGGTGCAGCCCACAGAGTGTCTGCCTTGCTGGAGCACTTGGTTTGGGGGCCTGAGCTACCATCTGCACTCCATCTATCCAAAGTTCCCACAGCTAAGTCCTGAAGAGGAGCACATCTGGGATGTGCTCCTGGAGAGCATGTCTAGGCCCTCTGGGAGATGATCTCCACTCTTGGCCTTCCTGAATCACTGTCGTGGTGTCCCACAAGTGGATGGAGCCAGTGGACACTGTGTAAATGCTGAAGAAACACCAAGCCAGTCCTGCTTGAGTTCCTTCCCCATAGAATCATGAGATATAATAAAGTACCTGTGTCTAGGGAGGTTTTCTTGTTGCAGGACATAGCTAGAACAGGAGGTCTAGTTTTAATTTTGACATGAGTCATATTCTATTTTTATTTGCATATGTCAGGCAAGTCAGGAGACAGCAAAGAACATTCAGGAGTCAAGAGAGTTTGGTTTTTATCTTGATGTAATTTCTTCTTAAATCAATCTACAGTAATCAGATCTCAAAACAGTAAGTTTTTTTTTTAAGCAGACTGCACTGGTTTAGTAATTTCTGAAGTTTATATTTTAAAATGTGTGAATTGAAAGAAAAAAAACTGTGGCAAAAAAGGCCAAGGAAGAGGACCCGGCCTGACAGAGATGGTAAAATACAAAATAAGGCAAGGAGAATTAAAATAAATTCATACCAGCACAGGAGTAGGCAAATGGAGACAAGATATAAGTAAATATTTAAGGGAATTTGGCATAAAAATGATATTCAGCAAAACGAGAAAAGGATAATTTACTCTTTAATTAATGTCAGGTCAAAAGGTTATTTGGGAAAATATAACAATGTGAAATACATAGGCATCACTTATGCCAAAATAAACTCCAAGTGAGTCAAATATTCTGTTTTAAAAAACAAACTATTAAAGTACCAGAAACAGTTTTTTTAAAAATAACTTAAGGGTAATACTTTCTAAGCAGAGCAAAAATTTCAAAAACCGTAAAAGAAAGCACAGCTGTTGTATTTGACTATGTATAATAAGCATTTCTCAGTGGCTAAATTAGTAAAGTAAAAGAAAAAAAAAAAAGAACTGAGCAATAAAATGGTAATACAAATGACCATTATGGTTCATTTAACCAAGATATGAAGAACTCTTGTAAGAATCCATAAGAGAAAAGACCAATAATCGAATAATAAAGTGGGCAAAACACTCATTCATTCCTCATGAAAAATTACTTTGCTCCCTAGCAGGAGCCAGTCACTACTCTTACTTCATAAAATACAGCAATATAGAAAACCAAGCTCCTTACTGCGTGAACGTCCTCTCCCAAAAATGAAAGGTTTCAGGACTGGAAGTCAGAACCCAGTCTTTGGTGTGAGGAGTCCGACGCGTGCAGACTCTTTCTATGTTTATTCCTTCCTGTTATCGTACCCAGCTGACACCACTTATCTGGCTTGTCCCTTCAAATGACTCTTTTATGCCAAGAAACAGAGTGTTGATACAACAAATGACTAAGACTGTGAAAGCAACTCTGCCCAGCTGACGGGTAGAAGCTGAAAGACTTGTGAGGTGCATGCTAGAAATCCAGGCAGAAGGTATGACTGGTTTTGATCTCAGCACAGTCAGGAATAGACATGACATTAGACCAGCAAATACACTACCAGTATGGACTAAAGAGCCAGACAGAACAGGACTGAATGGAAGGAGACTGTGGATTTACTAACACTCTTTGAACTAGATCATAGAATTACTTGGCAGCAAACGTGCACTATTCCTTAGGAAAAATTAAGGATCCTGAAGTCAACACAAGATCTTCAGAGCAGCCACATTGGTTTCCAGGCCAGTCTCCCACCAAAACCTTGGGGTGAGGAACCACTGCAGTCTTGTAGGCCAACCCAGTGGGCCTGAGGGCAGAACACTAAAGCAAAGAGCGCTGTACCAAGCCTGCACTCTGATTAAGTTGGCTTTGCTAGATTTGAGTTTGTCTGTGCCTTTTCACTCTTGCCTACTTTCCTGCTTCTTTTTCTTAATGGGACAGGATGCCTATCATGTGTCTCTCCCACCACTGTGTTTTAGAAGGACACGACTTAGCTAGTTCCAGAGATTCACAGCTGGAGATGAATTCTGCTTCAGGATGAATCATAACTCAAGTCCCACATGTATCTTATTTAGATGAGATTCTTGTACACAGTATAAGTGCTGAGATAAAAGACACCCCCCCCAAATGCTCCAGTTATTCCTCTTATATGTATATCCACCCTGAGCATGCTCATTCTCCCCTCAGGAAAATGTACTGAGTACCCTTCCACTGGGCTTGACTCTCATTGCCATTCCTTTCTGCTGTGGCCAGGAAGGAATTTCCCATGAAAGGAAAAATGGTGTTTCTCTACCATTATATGTCTGTCACCCATCTTTGTCTTTCTTGCCCTCACTCCTAAATATAGGAGTATTCACATGCTGAGACATATATTTCACTAAGGACAGACTTCCATAAATACAGCCCAGATATCAAGCCTAGAAAATTCAGCATTGATATCTACTATTATCTAACAATCGTCTGTACTCAGATTGTACCAGTCGTCCAATACTACTGATAACCATTGTTTCCCAATGAGGAAAATTCCAGGATATTATGTCGCCTTTCATTGTATGCCTAATTAGGCTCCTTCACTTGAAAACAGTTCTTCAGTGTCCTTTGTGTTTCTTGGCCTTGGCATTTTTGAAGGGCACAGGCCAGTGACGTGGTAGGTCCCCTGTTTGGATCTCTGATGCTTCTTCCATGTTAAGTTCTGCATTCTTTGAAGGAATACCACAGAATAATCTTGGGCCCTTCTCAGTGCAGCATAACACAAAGCACATGATACCAGTTTATGCACTATTGATGATGTTAGTTCCTGTCACTGGGTTCAGGTGATATCAGTGCCATCTCACTACAGTTACTATTTTCCTCTTTGTAATAAATATGTAGTTTTGGAGGAAATGCCTCGAGACTATACAAATCTTTTTTACTACTCAAATCCGCACCAACTTCATTCAGTGATGGTTTCTTTAGTCCATAATCCCTTGTGTATTTACTAATTGGGATTCTTCTCTGCAGAAGCACTTCCCCTTCTCCTATATGTGTGGATGTATATCAGCTTGGACTTATGAAGAAGACCCTTGACCCCCAGGTGAAGACCTCTGTGATCTAATCCCTCAAGACTCAACTGGGGAACAGCCCCTGAACTTTCATACAATGAGCTTGGAGCTGCCTGGGGAGGAACCACAGGAGTGTAGGTGAACAGGAAACTCTTCACGGTCACAAAGATTTGTGATCTTGTTTCCAAACGAAGTTATTTACTTAACCTGGAAGTTTGGCATTCTGCACTTTTATGCATGGATTGACCCCTTAATTCTTTCTTTGAAAGCAGAAATTCAGGCAGACCACAGCCCCGATCTCCTCTCCCCTGTATTTCAGACTCCTTTTTCTTTCCTCCAGTGTGGATGTCCAAAATGAATTACAAAGTAAGTAGTGAAGGTGTCAGTCTAAAGACTGAAAGATGTCCCAAGATGTTTAAAATTTTAGTTTTTCCATTTCCAGCTAGAGAAGGCAATGGATATATCTAGTCCTAGAGCATTGACCCTTTTTATATACCCTTAGAGATTTTTCCAAATTAAATTCTCTTTCTGCAGTTTGTGATAGCTTTGAAATTCTCCTACGCAGATATGCTCTCTTAAGTTTTCTTTAGTTCAGGGATTAAAATATTTGTATTAAGTAACTCACTGCTAAAAGGTTTTATAGGAATTTTATTTTATCCTGTTTTAACTCTACGAAAAAAATCAATGGTAAAAAAGATCCACCTATCATTTTTATCCCTGCATCTGCCAGTACAACCCTGAGTCTTTGACAATAAACCATATTGCCTGCCTGATTCAGTGAGGTGACAGAGCAATGTAACTGGAAACCATATGAAAAAATAAAGGTGCTTCATTTAGCATATGTGCCAGTGTGCTTGATACTTCAGACTGCATCATGGTGTGGTCCTGGCTTATATGTGGCATGTGTTTAATCTGCTTCTATTTCCCTTTTAAATATCTGTAGAGACTATTCTGTTGCTGTTTTTGTCTGTAGCCAGCTAGACAACATTCATTGCTATAGGACTCAGCAACTATACCAAGGCAGTTCAAGACTGTGACATTTTCACTGACTGTGTGGGCGCTCAGCTAATGCACCTCAACCTTTAATGTGATTTACAGGATGCAAACTCAAGTTGTTGCACACATCCCACAGGCGCAAAAAATAAATAAATAAATAAATAATAAAAATATTATATATATATATATGTATATATATATACATATATATATATATGTATAATGTTTCTGGTAATAGTTTTGTGAAAGTTTGTTTTCCTTCTTGCAAATATACATAGAGGGTTTGAATATGAATCCATGTTTCACTTTTACTTTGTGTATACACCACTAATGCAGTCTTCCTGTTGTCTATGTTTAGTTTAAAATTAATTTCTGATGTCATTTAATGAAAAAATACCTAATTGTAGCTAAATGTTTATGAATCAGTGAATAAGCAAGGTAGAACTTGCAAAGAAATATCCCATTACATTTTTTTAAATATCTTCTACTTATGTATTAACACAACCCATGTTTTTAATGAAATTTGCAGAAACTAAAGAAGTCTCATGTTCACAGTTATTTTCACTAGTCAATATTTAAGGCTCCTCTTAACACTCTGGAGTGTTTCTTCCAAATTGCTTTCTTTGTACATGGAATGTGGACTTAAGATACGATTCAATTTATATTTTTACATCAAGTTTTTTGCCCTGATTTTTGTCTGTGACATTTTGTTTTGGTGGTTCCTTACCGCGTGCATTGGTAAGCATGGTTCTAACAGCTGCACAACCACTTTTTAATCCCCACTGCCACTTCCACCAGTTTGGAACTGTAGGCTGTTTCTGATTTCATATCAAGGCAAAGCTGCTATAGACATCCATGTATGTAAATCTTAGCCTTAGTTTAAAATTTCACTTTAATAAAACTTTCATTTAAAAACATTCCCTTTGGTCCAATTGTACAAAATCATTGTAAGGGCAAAGTGTCAAGCCTGGATATTTAAAAGGGAAACCGAAGCAGATTAAGTAGATCCTTTCAGCCCTTGTATATTCATCGTAATTTTTGACTAAAGAAATAACCAGCCACAGCCACATCTGTTCTTTAGCCCCAAGCCTTGTACTCAGAAGCATAGCATCACCCAAGTGGACCATTGGTCCTTGGCCCAAAACACGTCGACCTTGCTTTGGGTGTCAACAAAAAGCCAGGCTTGACACTTTGCCCTTACAATGATTTTGTTCAATTGGACCAAAGGGAATGTTTTTAAATGAAAGTTTTATTAAAGTGAAATTTGTTCCCGTGTTAGAGAGATAAGGGTTATTCTCACATGACTAAGCTAGTTGCTACCAACATGGTTGCTACCTCTTATGTAGACACAGAGTTTCAATGTCCTGCAAAAGGCTTTACACCCTGAAAAGAGAGATAAAGGAAACTCAAGACCCTGAACCTCTTTACCACAGTGATACACATAGATACTCACACCACTCTTCATTGTCAGTTGCAGAACCCTTTGTTCCTCTTTCAAAAGGGGTCTTTGTGTTTCTCAGAATGAGCTGGCACTCTCTCTCCCATCTGTCGGAAATGCAAGAAAACTTCATGGAAAGCAGGAATGTATATGGTTCCCTTTGAGATTAGAAGTGAGCTCCAGGCACTCAGTCCCAGTCACCATCTGTTCTCATGTGTCCTGGTGCAGTGCACTGTGTCACAGAGATGGGACAGGAAGGGTCTGTCCTGTAGGTAGTGAGCTTTCTATTCCTGGAGCCTTGGGATGAGTTTTTCTTTCCTGGCTCTGCTCCAGCTGGTCTACTCTGTACCTTTGAAAGTATGTTTTATAGATTTGTTCTAGAAAAGACTAAAACAACTTACAAAGACTTGTACACCATAATACATTGACTTTAATAAAACTTTCATTTAAAAACATTCCCTTTGGTCCAATTGAACAAAATCATTGTAAGGGCAAAGTGTCAAGCCTGGATATTTAAAAGGGAAACTGAAGCAGATTAAGTAGATCCTTTCAACCCTTGTATATTCATCGTAATTTTTGACTAAAGAAATAACCAGCCACAGCCACATCTGTTCTCCCCTCATAGGAGGGGCTTTGGTAGATGGCTGAATTTCAGTGTATAAATATGTGTTAAAGGCCCATGATAACTAAACTAGTCCTCTGACTGACTGTGGATCATTGAAAGCCCATCCTGGATGTGGGTAGCACCAATCAATAGGCTTAGCCTATATGATATAAAAGGGAAAGGAGCCAGGCATGGTGGTACCTCCCTGTAACCCCAGTGCTGGGGAGGCTGAGACAGGAGGATCACTAGGAGTTTGAGCTGCATAGAGAGACCCTGTACCAAATAAACAAATAAATAAATAAATAAATAACAAGAGCTAAAATAAACCTTTCCTCATTTCACCTGTGGATGTCAGGTATTTCATCAAAGCCACATGGAAGTACATAAGAGAGATGATATATGTATGGATTTGTTCCTGGAGTCTTCAAGGTCATTTTTTAAAATATCCTGTGTCAATAGCATACTGTTTTAATTAATACAAGTATATAACACTTGAAATACCTGAAAAGCCCTGTATTGTTCTTCAATTTTAGTTTGCTTGTTTTGGTTCATTGCTTTTCAGCATAAATTTTAGAATGACAGTAGCTTACTAATTTCTATCAATACATACCTCCATTTCTGGGTATTTTGGGTGTAGTATATTGAATCTGTATACTAATGGAAGGAGAATTGGTGTCTTTACAACATTGAGTCTTCCAATCTGTAATCGTATACTGTAGAGTTTTGCAATTTTCTGTGTAGAAGTTTTGCATTTTTAAATTTGTCTTTTTAAGTATTTGATTTTTATGCCACATCCATGGCATAGATTAATATATTTTATTTTCTAATAGATTACTGTTGTGCATAGAATTCCAGTCAAATGGAATATTAATCTTATGTCCACTGATCTGGTTTAATTCATTTATTAGTTTCAATAATTTTCCATAAAATAATTTGGCTTTGGGTCTGGGGAGGTGGCTCAGTAGAATAAGTGCTTACCTGGCAAGCCCAAAGGCCTGAGTTCAATGCCCAGATCTGCAAAAAAAAAAGAAAAGAAAAAAGAAAGAAAGAAAATAATTTGGTTTTCTTCATATACACTTATGTCAGAAAATAATCCTGTCTGTTTGTTTGTTTGGTCTTTTGTGACAGGACTTGACTGGTTAGTTCAAGCTGGTCTTGAGCTCATTTTGTAGCCCAGGCTGGTCTCTAACTTGCAACAATCCTCCTGCCTCAGCCTCCAAGTGCTGGGATTACGGCTGTGCACCACCACACAGCTTGGTTTTATATCTTTGCCTTTTAAAATATTTTTATGTACTTATTGTAGGTCTAAGTGAAAATATTCTCAAAATTTTCCTAGCCTCATGAGGAAAGACTTGGACATTAATCATTAAGTAGGAAGCTTGTTGTAGGGCGTTATCAGAGAGAAGCAGTAGCCTCCCAATCCTAGTGTGTTGTAAGCCGAAAAATAAATCTTCTCTGTGAAGTCTTTAGGGATCACTCCAAAAGTGCCACGTATACATACTCAAACAGGAGTATGAAATTACGGGGTTTGTTATGCCCAACTCATCACCTGGGAGGAGCCCCAGGGGCGAGGCTCAAACAAGCATGTGGCACCCACAGAGTGAAGACCTGTGGACCAGTCTCGGCTGGTTTAAGGGTGGACTGTACAGGCAAAAGCTGTGAAGTGGTATTGTTGGTGTACTTGACTGTCTTCCAGCCCCAGTCAGGGAAGGCCAAGAAAGGAAGCTCAGGGCAGAGGCCAGCCTTATCACACCGGTGCACCTCAGGGAGGCTGCAGAGTATCAGACAAACAAGAAGTTTTTAAAAAAAGTACAGCACATGTAGTCTGTCGGCTGTCTTATGAAGACGTTTAAAAACAGCAAAGGCTTTTTCTGCATATGTTAGCCACATGATTTTTTTCTCATTTTGCTGTTAATAACTTGCTTTACATTGATTGATTTTTAAATATTAGACAAACCTTGTATTTCTAGAATAAATCCCCTTTATAACTGCAAAAAAAAACCCTCAGGATTCTATTTACTGGTATTTTAATTATTCTGCTAAATTTCTGCGGATTGTTACTTTATAATTTCCTTTCTTATAATGCCTTTATTCAATTATTAGATTGAGGCTATATAGGGCTCATAAAATGAGTTTCAAAATGAAACATGATTCTTCTCTTATATTCCAAAGAAGTTATTTGCATGAATGTGCTTTCAGCTGTTTGCTAAAATTCAGTGTAGGGCTGAAGAATACTTTATAAGTAGATTTTTATGGTGAAATTCAATTTCTTTAACGGATAGAAATCATTCACAATTTTATTATTTTTTCTTTTGTTTTAGTTATTTGTATCATTGATATCTTCAAATGTTACAATAAAGCATTCATATGTCCTCTTACCTTTTAATGTCTGTGGAATTTATAGTGCTTAACATTTTCGTGGTTTGTTTTTGTAATTTTTGCTTTTCTATTATTTTCATTATTCTGGCTACAGGCTTATGGATTTTATTAGCATTTTCAAAAAATAATTTCTGATGTGATTAGTGTTTCTACTACACTTCTGTTTTCTCGCTTATTCATTTCTATCATTATCTGTTACCTTCCACTTTCATTTGACTTTTACTTAGTCTTTATTTTGTGACTTTTGGGACTGGATACTAAAGTTATTGATTTTAAGGTTTTCTTCTTTCATAATACATGCATTTATGAATATAAATTTCCCTTCAGTCATCTGACACGTCTGTTATGTGGTGATTTTTTCACACCTCAGATAATAATATCTACTTTTCAAACTGTTTTTTTTCAGAACTGGGGATGGAAATCATGACTTTGCACTTGCTAGGCCGGCGTTTATGCCGCTGACCTGTCTCCCTGGCCCTACTGTCTACTTTTCAATGGGCTTTATCCCTCCTGTATGAATGTCAAGTGTTAGAAGAGTATTGCTTATTTTCTACATATTTGTGCAATTTTTAGTCATTGCTTCATCACTGATTTCTTCTTCACTGTGGTCAGAGAGCATATTGGGTGTGATTTTGATCTTTGAAATTTGTTCAGACTTATGTTTAGTACATGGTAAACTTTGGTAAATGTTCAACGTGCATTCTGTGTGTTCTGTAGCTGCTAGCCACTGTGTTGTAAATAGGTCAGTTAGGTTAGATTATTAATCACATTTCTATGTGTGTGTTGTTACTCATCTTTCACAACCCGTTCTACCAGTCAGTGACATAGGTGCCCTAAAGCCTCCACACCGATGGTGGATTTTCTTTATTTCTGGTTTCAGTTCTAGCATTGTTGCCTTTATATATTTTGGGGCTTGATAACAAAGTACATTCAGATTGAGAGTTGTTGTATCTTCCTACAGTTTGATTCTTTCAAGAACATGAAATAACTTTCTCTTTGGTAGTATCACTTGTCATTAAGCTCACACTGTCAGATATTAATATATCCTATATATCTTTTCCCAATATTTTTTCTTGAAAATCTTGGATCTTTTTATGTGTTTCACCTAAGCGTTGCTGAACTGGACTCTTTCAAAGAATTTAGGACGTGCTTATGACTTGAAATGTTTACTTGAATTTCATGAAATTAATAACACTTTTGGATTACAGTTGCTATTTTTCTTGTTTTCTGTTTACTTCAGCTGTTTAGCGGCTTTTCCTTTTTGTTGTCCCCTTATTTTGAATTAGTGAAGTACAGTACTTGCCTCTGTTGACTCATCACTTATTCTTTTATTCTTCTTTTAGTGGCTCCCTGAGAAATTACAACTTATATTCTTCATTTAGCAATATGTGTCATAAATTGTGATTTTCATTATGCACCAAATGCGAAGGATTTTAATTTTTTCATTCCACTGACCGCTCCTTTCTATTGTGGTGTTACTGTCTTACATCTCAACTTTGCATACATTTTAAATCCCAGGTGACACTGCAAATCGTTGTGCCAAAGAACTAACTGCCATGTAGACGTGCCGCACGCCACCGTTCTTGTTGGTCAGCATTGCTTCCTGTGCTTTAAGCTCCCACCTGGGAATTTTCTTCTTCTACCAGAATTATATGATTTACTTTTTTTTTTTTTTTTTTTTGTGGAACCAGGGATTGAACTCAGGCCCTTGCGCTTGCCAGGGAAACGCTTATTCCACTGAGCCATCTCCCCTGCCCGCTTTACATTTTCCTTTAGTGTTGCTTTGCTGGTGGCAAATTTTCTCAGGATTACCCAAAAAAGTATTTTACCTTCATGTTTCATCAGAGTTCTGTTGGGTTCTTCTAAGTGACATAAAATGAACTGGATATATTTAAAATAGACAGTTTGACAAGATGGGATGCGTGTATACAGCCTCAAGATTTTGCCGCTTTGCTCTGGGCCAATTATTTTTTTAAAGAAAATAAAATGATAGTAGAAAAGAAAAAAAGACACATTCGAAATGGTACAGAATTTCACTAATAAAACAGTTACAGGCATTTAAGCGTGGTTGTTACGTTGCACATGGTTGTCTTCAAGTTAGTTGCTCACCCAGGGCCAATTCTTTCTTTCCTGTGTACCCAACATGTTGTGTTTAATCAGAAGAACAGAATTAGAGGTGAACTCTTGATGAAGCCCAAACTCTTCCTGCCCGGCAGGCACCTCCTCTTACTGCTTTGCAGGGCAGACCTGAATTTCTTCTGTCAGCGCCACACAGTGTAGGATGTGTTTCTTTTCAGCAGCCAGCTCCTTCACAGAGACCAATTTTGATGCTGTAGACGTGGAACATCACTTTAGGGCCACTCAGAGCCAACCCATAAGTCCTGGGGCTTTCCTTGGGTTTGGTATGGAAAGAGACAAGTATTCCCCACCTCCTGGATGCGCATAATAATACATCACATTTTCATGTGTCAGGTACTCTCCTGAGCACTTTACACACTCTAGTATTTAAGTTGCTAGATTTAATCCTCCTCGCAACTCTTGGAATTAGGTATTGTTATTTTCCCTATTTTATCATTGCAGAACCCAAGACACGGAGTGCTCAAAGTCCTGGGCACAACTCGAACTCTCTTAAAGTGTATTTAATTGAGATTGGAAATCTTCCACCTGGAGGTTTATCAGTGTCCCAGTATTAAGCACAGATATGTTGTTTTCAACCTATGTGTCTTATTTTTATTTTGGAAAATTTAGAAAATACAGATAAACAGAATAAAATTCAGATCACCAATCTTCAGTACCCACCCAAAGATAACCAGTTCTGGCAACTACTGTAATGGTGTACCTTCTAGCCCTTTATTAGTCTAAATAACATCCTGACACTAATCTTTTTATATAGACATGATCATTTATTTAAGATAAATTCTGAGGACTAGCAATGCTGAATGAAAGAACATGAAAAACTTCAGGTTTGATACTCTTGCTAATTATGTAGTAGTTTAATAGGTAGGAAGTGGGAGAGAGTACACAGTAAGTGGATCAGTGTCAGTAAACAAAATACAAGAAATAATATTTCAGTATCAGAGCCTTGCTCAAAAATCCCCAAATTCTCTTGTGTGGTGGGTGATTCTTTAGTATCTAACCATTTCCTTCTTATTGTTAGGGGGAAAAAAAGATTTAATTTCTTACTAAGTGGCTATGATTTTGAAGATAGCATGGAGATGTATAGAATCTTTGGCTTGCTTCTCTTTCTTTCTGCCTGTTTTTATTATTGATAATAAGCATTTTTCAGTTCCAGTTGTGCTCACTCAGTCAAAAGAATCAAGGTGTGTTTTTCTATATAATCCTGGCGGACAGCATTCATCCTGGCTTCAGCTCTGGCTCCTTCACTGGTCGTGGTTTCCCTGCCCTGCTTTGTTTGTAGATCCACTGGGGTGGCCCTCCAGAGTCCTGAATGCCATCTTTGTTTACCAGGATAGCAGCAAGAATAATCTAATTCTACCTGGGAGAGGAGACAGTAAACTGATGTTGTGTTTCCCTTGCTGTTGGAAGAAGAACCCTAAATGACAATAACATTGAATAGCTTGATCCTTGCACAGTATAAGTTACCCAGCGGAAGAGCCGGGTTGAGAAGGAGAGTGAGGATTTGATCTCTGCCTTTCAGTTTTCAGTCATTGTCAACCACCAAGTACAAAAGTTGGCTCAGCAAACCTGGGCTTCATCCAGGATACCAGGAGTGAGCCAAGAGATTTTTTCTTCCTGCTAAGCTGTTCAGGATTGGTCTTTTGTGGATTTGTTTACATTGGTGAATGAAGTCAGATAGCTTTAGTCAATCTTGCTACAGTGGTGTTTCTTCACACTGTGGATTGGGCCCCATTACTGGGTAATAAAATCAATTTAGCAGGTCCTTGATAATCTCTTTTTAATGAAATACTATAAAAAAATAAAATAAGGTAGTATGTAATGGAACAGAACACATCCAAGATTCTAATGTAATAAATTCCCAATAGTAATTACCTGCCTTGTGGTCCACAACAAAAAGTTTTCTTTTTCTTTTTTCTTTTTTTTTTTTTTTTTTTTTTTTTTTTTTTTTTTTTTTTTTTTTTTTTTTTTTTTTTTTTTTTTTTTTTTTGTGTGTGTGTGTGTTTCATTTTGTTTTTTCCTACAGGGTCTACAGGGTCTCACTGCATAAACTGGACTTATAGTGATTCTCCTTTTGTCAGCCTCCCAAGCACAGGTGCACCCCACCACACCCAGTCTCGACTGCTGTCTCAGCACACCCCGGGAGTGGGGCCAGCACAGCACTCCGCGGATTGAACCTCAGCTGCTGCATCTGTCAAAGCAGGCGATTTAGTCTGCTGAGCTATCTGGCCAGCCCTAAAAAGTATTTTTAATGTGTGGCACATGCACATATTTTTATCTAATTAAAACAAAAATTCCACAAAATTGTATCCTTAGTGTTCAGTGGAATAGAAAATATCCAGGTGCATCACATAGATAAGGGTATGATTGGTGGGACTTTTGGTTACATGCGCACACATATATGTGAATGTGTGGCAGCTGAACACATGCTTTTTTTTGCTGTGGTTCATGGATAGATAATCATTTCTGGGAATTTATTACATTAGAATTCTGCCCAACTTTGTGGGAATATTTTAATACGGGAAGTTCTCCAAAATATGATTTGTTTTGAATTAAGAAGGCTGCTCTTAACTTTGATGTTTAGGTGAGTAGGAAAAGCCTTCCTATGGAGGGGGACAGTAATCATCTTCTTGCCAATCAACGTCAAGTAGCAAATAAGTAATTATAGGTCTATATAGAAGGCAACTCTGATTGTTACATCACATTTCAAATTCTAGGAAAGGTCCTGAGGTAAGAAAGCTTTCATAGGGCTGGGGAGATGGCTCAGTGGAATAACGCTTCCCTGGCAAGTGCAAGGGCCTGGGTTCAATTCCCGGTTCTGCCAAAAAAAAAAAAAAAAAGAAAGCCTTCATAGTGATATACAAATACTTCCCACCCCAGTGTCACCATATTAAAAAACCATGATTTTGCTAACACCTAATACTTCCCTATGTTTGGAGTTAAGAATTTATGAAACAGTAAAGTCATTCATACTTGATTGTGATGAAAATGGCAATTTAAAACCTCTCTATGATACTTTGAAAACAGAATAAATTTCATGTATGTGAGGTTTTTCCCCTAATTCACCTCAATTGAAATCTAAGTTATCTGGTGGGAGTAAACATTAAGTGGATTTGTTCATTTGGTTAAGATGTAGCTTAGTGATCCAACTGCATGTTTCCATGTGGAGGAAACAGATCATGCGGATTATATTAGCATATAACATATACAGCCAATATACTCATTTATTGGTACTTCTTCCTTACAAATTAAAGAACAGTCAATATAATAAATAAAAGCAGTACGTCTAGAAAAAGCCTCAGAGTAGAGATGTACATTTTATCTTGAACTGTTGCTAATGGCTGCTTAAGGCACTACTTTAGAAGGAGTTGAAGGTTGTGTTTGTACCCAACAGGAAGAAGAGATTGCTTTTACTAGTAATACGTGTATTTAACACTGGCATGGGGCAATGATGATACATATTCCTTGTGTTTACCTCACAACTTTTCAACTCCTTAAATCTTTACAATATCTTGAAAGCACACATTGCTTCCTTCATGTTAAAGAGGGCAGGATCGAAATAACAGCAGATGGCTAATGCCCGGAGTTAATTCTTTCAGAATCTCTTGCATTCTCTTATTTCTGTTCATGTTCATCTATGTCATTTAGGTCTTAACTCATAAATGTTTACATCTATTTCTTCTCTCTATTCCTGTGGTTATTGTTATACATTTGATCTTCATTAAAAGAATTATAATAGATTTCTAGGTAGCTTCCTTGCTTCTGAGATTTACTTTTTTACGATGAGGTCAAAGGTCATGGACTCAGTTGAAAACCATGTGAAAACTAAGCATTATCTCAGGAAATTGAATGCTTGCCCAGACTTCTGCAAATTAGTTAAGGAGGGAGGGGTTGAATTCTCCAAAATCCACTCTTAGTTAATAACTTCTTCTCTAGTTTATCTTTCTTTACTATGTCCCTCAAATTTCTATTGAAATAATGTTCCTAACTCACGATTGTGTTATATTACCCCCCTACTCAGAGCCATTAAACTTCCTCTTGCCTTCAGGAAAAAAAAAAAAATCAGTCTTCTTGGATTAGAATTTTAACTTGTTTTAGGCTTCAGCCTCATTCTGACTTTTGTAGCCTCATGAACAGGATCCGTCACAGCTTCTCCCTCCCTGGGACACAGCCTGCTAAGGCAAACCAGAGTGCTCACTAGTCCTCCAGTATTGTTGCCCTATGGTTGTCGCCTGAACATCTTTTCCCTCATTCCTACCTATCTGGGCCCTTTCTAACCTTTCAGTCTGGTTTGATTCTCAGTTAGTTTTTTGATATAGAAGCATTCATCAGTGAGCAGTACCTGCGTGGCGTCTGGCACATTATGGTGATATATTTCCTGTTGACCCTCATCTTCTCCTTGTCTTTCTCTGGTCTTCCTGATGCACTGCCTTGGGAGGCTTGTGCCTTCTGTAGATTAAAACACTGAAAAACCACAGAGTGGGAAAATGAGACTGAAGGAAGAGAGTTGGAGTATTTCCTCTTCTCTCTGTCTGCCTCTGAGGGCATCTCTGATAAAGAGCCATATCTCCTGTAGACTGTAGCTCCTACCGGGCAGGCTAATTGAGCTTTCAGTTTCTGCTGGGTCATCCTGGCCAAATAATTAGGGATTTCCTGACATTGCTCTGAGTTTCTGGCTGCTTCGTGTTCCCCTTTTTCACTGCATCATCTTCCCCTTCACCTGCATAACTATTGCCTATGTTGTACTCCTTTGCTTAAAAGCTTAGACCAATTTGTATTTATATTCTGAATAAATCTTCACTGATACAGCTGGAATTTGGTGGATATTTGCTATGTTTTACTACCTACTTTTTAACCATTGTCTGTGTTGCACTGCTCTCTTAAAAAGCATAGGGTAGAGTCCTATATCAGTTATCTAGTGCTAATAACATTGCCACAGGTTCCCTCAAATAGTAACAAGTTACCCCAAAATAAAGAAGTGTGAAACAACTGCATGCATGAATCCAGCTGGCAGGCTGCTTCTTCCAGCTCCAGCCGGACTCATGTGTGCCCCTGTGGTCAGGGGAAAGCCAGCTAAGTGGCCGTGTTCATCTAGGCCTGAGGAGGCTGCTAATGTAAGCCAGTTCTGCTGTGTGCTTCTCACCCAGGACAGGCCAGCTTAGGCACGTTCTTGTGGCAATCACAGGGAGCAGAGAAACACGTACATGTAAGGAGAACTTTCTATACTTTTACATTTAGCGTATCTGAGAGCGTTTCAATAGACAAAAGAAGCCACATGGCCAAAAACAGGATCGAAGGCAATAGGAAAATAGGCTGGACCTCGTTCATGAGCAGAACTGCAAAGTGGGATGACAAAAGGTTACATGAAGGAAGGGATGAGGCACTGTATCTATCATTAACAATACTGTTACTTTTTTTAATCTTTTAAGAGGGTAGATCTGTCATATTATATTCTAAAATTCTCACAAAGGAAAAATTTAAAAAATGATCTACATTGAAAAGATTTTTGTTTTTCTTTTGTGGTAGGAGGGATTAAACCCAGGGCCTAATACATGATAGGCAAGTGCCCTGAGCTACAACCCCAGCCAATGCAGCTTTCAAAAATAAAGAAGAGAAATAATTTGTGTAGAAGATATAAAGCATCCATATAGTAATAAAAATACCAGTCAACTAGATTTACACTAGGGAGGAAAATGAAAAAACATGGGCAAAC
>PVKA01026788.1:0-31310 GCA_004027165.1 Ctenomys sociabilis
GGCAGAGACCTAGACACTGATGCTTATCAGTGCACTTTCCCTGGTCCACTGGGGATCATTCAGACCTTGGAGAAAGGCAGGGTCAAGCTCCAGGGGGGCTGTGGCCCGAAAGCTGCCCCAGAGCACTCGCCACTGCAGACCTCCGAGTGCCTGGACCACGGGTGCGCCTCTGCTCCTCCTCCGCCCGCAGAGCTGTCAGCCTGCGCTCTCCAGTGTGGCCTGTATCCCGCATCCCACAGGCTGAGGGGGCGCCTGCCTTGCTGGCCGCGGAATGGTGCAGACCACTGGGTCTTGTGCTCAGTTTTGTTCTCTCTGGGTAGATGCAAAGACATGCGGGTTTTGTCTCAGTCTGTTTGGGCTGCAGCAGCAAAATACCTGAGGGCAGGGAAATATAAGTCATAGAGTCGACTTCCCCGGTTCTGGTGCCTGGGAAGTCCGAGGCCAGGATGTCCACAGGGTCAGTGTCTGGTGAGGTCCAGGTCTCTGTTTCCAAGAGCCCCTGGAACCATTTCCTGTCTTGGCAGAAGGAAGAGGAGGCCAGGCAGTCCTCCACAGTAAGGGCGCTGATCTACTCACCTCTCGGAGGCCTTTTCATGGCACATTGGGGGTTAAGTCCCGATGTGAACATGTAGGAGACACATTCAAGCCAAGGCTGCATTTATCCAAAGTTTCATCTTGTTGGTGCAGGAAAGCCTGGGAGAGTAGCACAGAGTCCTCAGAGTGGTGCTGCCCAGCACGTGTAAGGGTTGCTGGACTGTGGGCACTGGGTGCTGGCCATGGTTAGCTATGGGCTTTCTACAAAGCACCCTGATCTGCAGTGTAGCCAGTTGGGTGGGTGTAAAAATCCCACAATGCTGGGTCTGAGCATGGCATCTATTATTGGTGCCACGAGGAGTCCTTCCCAATTGACTCAGTCCCTTCCAGATGCCGGTGTCAGGGAGGGGGCCCTGCGGGAAGGACAGGCTCCAGACAGACCAGGGATAAGGTCTAGAGGCCCCAGCCTGGGCCGACGCACCTTGCAGAAAGGAACAGAGCTGACCAGCAGCTGCGGCTGCTCTCCTAACCCGCATCGTCATGACGCAGCCCCGGCTCGCCCTGCTCACCACACCTGGCCCCCCACACACGTAACCTCCCACTAGGCCCTGCCACACTTCCCAGCAGTCCCAAGCTGGGGTCTGAACCTTGCACACAGGAGCCTTTGGGGACACTAAGACCCAGTCCACAGCACCCAGAATTCATCTTCCCCGTGTACAGTCTGCTCACCTGAGCAGGAGATAGCTCAAGTCCTGGCCAGAGCAGGCGCCACACAGAAAGAAGCCAAGCGGGGGAGAGGGTGCTGTTCCCAGCCCAGCGAGCGGCATGGACGTGTGATGCCACCAGGAAAGGGACTGTGGGATGAAGAAACAGTTCCAGCTTGGGGCAGGGGACTGGGGAGGGGACATTGGTCATGCATAGCCACTGTGATGTTAGATGCCAGGGTATAATTGTAGAGCTTAGCTTGTGGCCTAGTGGGGAAATAGAGGCCACAGGTGACACCAAAATGTGTATATATTTCAACTTTGGGACCACACTTGCATTGTCTGACTTCACGCCTGGCACAGTGACACTGTCTGTTCTGTTTTTAAAAACTGCAGGATGACTCTCTTGAAAGAGTTTCACAACCCACGTGTGGGGGTGCTTTTCCTGGCATCTGGAGGGCTACGCTGGCAGGTGTCCTCACCCTGGCAGGAGGTTTCCATGTACCCTATGCTTTGTAAAATGCTGCCATCCTGGCCACTGAAGCCCATTGCGTGGCCAGCCCACAAGACTTCCCAGGATAGAGGCCAAGCCCCAGAGAGGTTGGTAGAGATGCGACAATCTGTGCACCCTAAGGACCCCAGTCTGGAGTCAGGAAGTGCAGGAGGAGGCCTGGGAATCTGACTTTTTAAAAATCTTCCCTGTAATTCTGACTTGTGGCTGTCCATGCCGTGGCTGGGCAGCTGATGGCTGATCTCAGTGGCTTCTGTGAGCCTGCTGGGGCCAGTGCATGCTCTCCATCAGTCATAAGCCCAGCTCCGAGGGGCAGGGGGCCTCCTGCCGTGAAGCTGGGCCCCAGAGGGTAGGTGTAAAAGGGTGAGAACTTGGATCCATCCTCAGCAAGGAGTGTGCAGGCTTTGGTCCGGATGTTTGAATTGAGTCTAGATCTTTCTGATTGAGGCAGCTAATTCCAAATGAATTAATGCCATCAATCTGTTTGGTAATAAGTGGTCCCTTACTGCTTTGGGAAGCCCCACCCCAGTGCCCCAGTGTGGACAGAAAGCCCAGAACCAGTGTTTCAAACACTCTGTTTTGAGAGTTAAAACACAGGCAGAAATCCATTCATTCTGTCTGAAACAAGCTGACAAGATATTATCTCCATTTTGCTCCACGAGTCAAGTTGGTTTCTTTTCTTTTCTTTTTTTTTTCTGGTGTTGAGGGGATGACATAATTTACTAAGCTCTTGGGAAAATAACAACCAAGTAACAACTTTGAAAAACATAGCAACAGCTACAGCCCTGCCAGTTCTGGCATGGACACCACAAGCGTATGAGCCTGCGGAACTGCAGGCCCGCGGATCTTTGCAGAAGCTGGAGAGAGGTGTGTGATGTTCAGAGGCCTCGAGGAGTGGATCCTGGCCCTGCCGCTCGCAGGCCCAGCTTTAGGAGTTCCTGCGGGCTCCAGGCTGTGGGCCTGAGTCGTGTCCGAGTGTATGCAGGTCTGCACATGGGTTCACATCGGAGCTACAGGCCCATGGCCAGCCCCATGTGTATGACCGGTTCCTAAGCACCTCCCGTGTGTGCCTAAAGCTCCGGGTGCTTGGTTCCCAGTGCCCACTAGGAGCACCCAAGGCTGGTAACTGGGCCAGAACCAGCTGAGCAGCGCCCTTATGCTGGGTCAGGGAAGAATAGGGCCTTGAAGGGACCCCCACCCTGTTCCCTGTCCTGAAGATGGGTTTGTACGTGAATTCTGAGGATCAGAGTCAGTCGGAGGGAGACTGGCAGACAGGCGCTCCTCGGGGAACTTGCAGTGGCTTTGGGCAGCACTTGTCACGGGCCTCCATCTTTCCCGCCATGCCTGCAGGGCTGTACCTCACAGCACTCATGACCTCCTCCCACTGCTGCAGCACCTGTCATCCCTGTCATTGGGACCTCCCACCGTAACGCGATGGCCACCCAAGTCACCCACCACCATTAACACTGTACAGTGCCCACCATGGTTACCATGGTTACCATCACTGTCTTCACCCTCCATCACTGCCACTGTTAACCACCACTGTCCCCATCTCCCACCTCTTATCCACCATCGCTCCCTTAGGTCACTCAGCAGGTCAGTGACAGGATCTGGGGCCGCGCTGGCCCTTAGCCAACAGTGCCTCACCGATTGCGCTGGGCCGTGATGCGTCCAGCACCCCAGGGGGTGACGCAGGTGACGTCCTCTGCACGGAGTTTACTTTGCCGATTACAGATGAGATACCTCGTGGAATGTCTGCGAGGACAAGCGCACAGACTCAGGGTACAGCTCAGTCACTCTTCTCTGTGTTGCTGCTCAGTGCTGACGTCAGGCCCCACTCCCGGTTCTCCACGAGTCCCTGGGGCTTGCGTGCAGCCTCCCAGGCAATCTGACCAGTTCAGCCTCCTCTGGTGTGGCTTTCTGGGCCACATGGTGTCACCAGGGGAGGCAGGTCCTGGCAGGTTGAGCTGTCCTGCCTGGTCCCTACAGGGCTCCATTCCCTGCTGCAGGGGTAAAGCCCCAGGGGAAGCATTTTGTAAAGCCCCAGGCAGGATGAAATTAGAGCACAGGAGCAAGGTGAGGCGGCTGCTTCCGGAGCTGCAAAACTGCCCGTTCTCGGGTGGCACTGAGGATAAGACTACTGATTAAAAAATGGGAAATAACAGGCTCATGGCAGTCCGCCTGGTTTAGGTAGGGAAACTGAGGCCCAAAGGGATGGGCCGTGGGCAGCCCCTGGGCTGCAAACCACAAGAGACCTGCAGACTGGGAGCCTCACCTCACCTCTGTTTTGCTCCCTGCCTCTGAGCATCACTGGAATTCTTCTCTTTTTTTTTTTTTTTTTTTTTTTGTCTTTTTGAGACAGGGTCTCACTATGCAGTTCAGGCTGGCCTTAAGCTCACTTTGTAGCTCAGGCTGGTCTTGAACTCACAACAATCCTCCTGCCTCCGCCTCCCGAGTGCTGGGATTACAGGCCTGCGCCACCATGCCTGGCGGAATTCTTCTCTTTATATAATGTTTTCCTCCCTCCTTCTGGTCGGTCTCTGTAATTGGCTCATGACTGAGAAAAATCACTTCTTTTCTGATTCTTAACAAAAAGAGAGATGTTTTCTGGGTAGATTTTGGTCTAGCAAGTGCAGGTGTCGCAGGCATGAGGTGTCCCCTTCCGGCATCATTGACGGGTTTGGCAGCTGCGCACACGAAGTTGGCTCCAGAAGAATCTGCCCTTGCTTAGTGCTTGTAGGTCTAGTAAGTCGGGTAGGACCTGTTTAGGAGACCTGGGGACAAGGGTGGCAGCCTGAGGCTGCCTGGGCAACGTGTAGAGGGCAGAGGCAGACAGGGGGCTGAGCCTGTCAGCAGGCCATGAAGCCCTCGGCGGGGTGTGCAGTGCTGGCGTAGGTGATGGAAGGTGGGCTCCAGCTTTCTGTGGGCCAGCAGGAGCTGACGCTCAGGCTGCGTGTGCTTCCCACTCCTCCCTCCCTCCCTCCCTGTGCCCTGGCACCTTCCCTCCCTCCCAGCAGGGGGCTTTCTGAATGTCACTTGCCGTCAAGCTGCCTTTGCTGCCCCCATGTTGCTTTTGCTGCAGTCATGAACTCCCCATTCGCTGTAGCTCTGAAAATCATTCCTCCTAGAAGGGCTGGGCACAGTGATCAACAGCTCCCCGGCACCTTACAGGACACCGATGAGGGTGAAGCCAGAGGAGGTGGGAAAGGGCGAGAGTGGCAGTTGGAACATCCTCAAGACTCCCGCACTCCTACTGCTGTCTCGGCCCAGCGCCGCGAGGCGGCCGCTTTTCCCAGCAGAGCTTCTGGACACTTATTTTAAGTGTTGGTCCTAGCTTTTTACGTCATCATCATGGTCATCTTACATATTTGGATCTACAGGGTCCCACTAGGTAAATTGGACTTGTAGTAACCCTTCCTTTTTTCTAGCCTCCCCTCCTGAAAAGTTAGGACCAACACTTTATTTATTTATTTTTGTATTTTAGGACAGGGTTTCCAGGGTCTATAGGTCTCACTGTGTCTCCCAAGTTCGGGAATTGTAGGCACACACCACCACACCCAACGCCACTGGACCGTGGCAGTCTTATTCACCGTCTCAGTGTGCCCCCAGGGGCAGGGCTGGCACAGCAGGTCCAAGGATGGAATTCCGGGGCTCCTGCATCTGCCTAAGTAGGTGCTTTAATCCGCTGAGCTTTTTTTTTTTTTTTTTTTTTTTTTTGGTGGAACCAGGGATTGAATTCAGGCCCTTGTGCTTGCCAGGGAAGCGATTATTCCACTGAGCTGTCTCCTTGGCCCCCCACTGAGCTATTTGGCCAGCCCAGGACCAACACTTAAAATAAGTGTTCGGAAATTCTGCTGGGATTACAAGCGTTCACCACCACATCCAGTCTCAATCATCTACTCAATATGCCCGGAGGGCAGGCTGGGGATCGAACCCCGACCCCCTGCATGCCCAAGAAGGTGCTTTAATCCACTGAGCAATCTGGCCTGCCCTTATTATAAATCCCAGTTGCCTGGGAGTCAAAGCCAAGGCCCCAGGCATGGTGGGCAAGTGCTATGCCACTGAGCTACGTCCCCATCCCCCATAGTTCTTCCTCTGTTGTTCAGCTTTGGGGCACAATTGGGACCCCAAGAAGCAGGGGTTGGGATGTGTCTGGATTCTCTCCCCCACCCCCAGAGTCACCTTGGTCTCTTCCTCCAGTGTTTATTCCCTGGTCATTTTACCTCTCTTCATTTCCTCCTCAGTGGACCACATGTGGAATTGAAGGTCCTTTCAAACTATTTGCGATATTATTTGGAGGAACTGAACTTCTTGATTGAAAACACCATATCTGACCGACTTGCTTTCTCCTTGGACTGGGGTGGATTGGCACAGGGGCCCCTGACTCACTCTGCCCTGGCTGTGAGTCCAGGTTCTCTCCACAGAGTGGGTGTGCAGGGGTGCAGTGTTTCTCCCCGTACCCCCACAAGGCTGGGCTGAAGGTGATTAAGTTCAAGTTGAATTTAAACAAATAGCAGCCTCAGCTTAATGTTGGCTGTTGGGTAGTGTGACCTCTGTGTGCAGGACGGACAAGTTTAACTTAAAGGAGTTTGGTTGAGCAAATAAGTTGCCAATCAGGCAGACCTCAGAACAGGAAGAGGTTCAGAGAACTTGGCGCTGTGGCATGGACAAACAGGATCTAGCGTTGGAAACCGGAAATGAGGGTCAGAGACACCTTGAAGGGTTACAGCGGGGTTCGCTTAATCTGAATATGGTTAGCTGTTAGTTGGCAGGCTGTGATTGGCTAAGTCTCTCTGAGCTATTAAAAAAAATTCTATCATTAAATTAAGCTTTTCAGGTTGTTTTCATGCTGTTTGAGTAAGTTATCTATTGCTATAACTCAATACTTGAGGCTGGATAATTAATTGTAAAGACATACTGGGTAATTGGGTATTCATGATAAAAATTATTAGTAATTATAAGGGCAGGCAATTTCTTGCTTATTGTTCCAGAGCCTGGAAACTCCAAGACTGAGGGGCTGCCCATGGGGAGGGCCCTTTGCTGGTGGGGACTCCGAAAATCCTGGGGCTGTGCAGAGCACCCCAAGGCAGACAGCTGCATGACGGGGAGAGTGTCCTCCCTCTTGCACAGCAGAGCCCCTTGCTCCACAGCGACTACTGCAGCAGCAGATCTGTCCACTCACGTGGGAGAGCCTTCAGGCAAAGCAACCTTCTCCAAATTATCTTCAGCTCCCATTATCCTATGGGTTTGGGGTTGTACTTTCATGTTAGGAATACACACAAGGTGCCACTTCTTAAGTAGGTACTCAAAATAACTCAGACCGAGTCCAGTTTAATTTAGCAAGACTAATGCCTGCGAGTCACAGTGTCCACCAGGAGAAGTAAGAAGAGCCCAGGCTCACAGGGGACCCTTCACTGGGTCCTCTCACATGTCTCTTGAGCCCATCAGGGGTGGCTTAGGGAACGACAGGTGACCCTTCTGTGCCCCCAGCCTCCTACCCTAGCTCCCACAGAAAGGATGGGGGCAGAGGCTGGGAGCCCCTGGAGGTAAAGGAGCCAGCCTCAGCTCTAGCTTTTCTTTGGGTGATCAAGTAAAGGCCTTGCCCCTGCTTGTACCAGTCTGAGCTCCAACAGTGCTGGAGAGGTCCAGAGGATGGATCAGGCTGCCCGCCAGGGGACCCACCATCTTATTCCGTCACTGAGGTGTCTCCTGTGGCTGCCTGCCCTCCGTCCAGCTGCACACCCTGCAGCAAATGGCAGGAGCTGGTCTGGCCACAGTCAGCCCCAGGCTGGCACTGTGGTGGATGGAAACCCAGCCCACACCCTAGAGCCTGGCAATATCATGGGGAGAGATCACACACACACACACACACACACACACACACACACACACACACACACATCCTGCAGAAGAGAAATCCTGGTATCCGGAAAGGATGATCAAAGGACTCTTGCCAAGGACAGAACTCATGGCGTGGGCAGCTGGCACTGATGCTATTTTAACAGATCCCACTGGCTTAAAAACAAAAACTGCAGGGACCTTGATGGGTCAGATATTACGATGTGTGCTGGCCCCTGCATGTCTCTGATGGTGGAAGCTTTTGCCCTGACCCCCAAGGTCATATCACACCACTCTTCTTATCCTCTCCCCATCTCTGCCTAAGATGGACCGCACAGCGGAAGACAAGAAAGACTACCCTTTGGCCTTCTGACCCATTTTTCTCCTGTGTGTTCTTCAGTCTTCAGGGCCCACACTTGCCCAACATCTCCCACGGTGGCTGGTGGGGCCACCCAGCAGCTTCAGATGACCAGCCTGGGTGTCCTAACCCAGACAGGGAGGGATCAGGGTGGCAGGGGGCTTGTGAGTCAGCAGGAGGTGGGATCCCAGAGTCCATGCCCACAGAAGCCTTCCCTTATCTATGGGAGCAGGCAGTGATTATTCACAAATACCTCTGGGCAGGAGGAGGTGTGGCACCCACTCCTGGATGTGGATCATGAAAGACAGCTGCATGTTTCACATTTATTTTAAAAAGATCTAGCACTCCTGGTCACGAAGTGCTGCCTAATTATAAGATTCCGTGGCTTCTGTGCTTGTGGCCAAAAAGAGCTAGCACAGCAGTTTCAGCTCCCACTGTTGCAGACAGGGTGCCTGGCCTCAGCCGGTGCAGGAATGTGGACCACTGCTGTCCCAGTTCATGGGCCAGACTGGGACACGGCCATAGGCTGTGTGTGACCTGGAATGACGGAGACTGGCTCGGGGGCCTCAGGAGGGACAGCAGAGAAGGTAGAGGAGAACAGTTTGAAAAACTTAAAAAACTTCATAAGGGCACCCTGTTGTGGATCGAATTATGATCCTCCCAAAAGACATTCAAGTGCTGACACTTGGACACAAGACCTGTACCGGGATTCACTAGACTATTTAACATAAATATAATTTATAAGGCAGGTTTACAATGGCTGCCTGTGGAATTGGGCAGAACAATGTAGAATCCACTTGTAGGATGGAGAGCTGGAGAATCCTGCCAAAGGTGGAAGGCCTGGTGCTGTCTGTGCTGAAAGTGTGAAGGAACTAGAGACCATCTACACATAAAGGCAAAAACTGGAGACCCTCTGAAAGAGCAAAGGGAAAATTTCCTTCTTTCCCTTTTCATTCTACACAGGCTATGCACCTATTGGTTGGTCCCACCCAGTTCAGGGTGGGTCTTTCCTCCTCAGTTTGCTGGTTTATGTGTCAGTCATCCACAGTCACACCCAGAACTGTACTCCACTAATCCACTAGGCGGTTCTTACTTCCTTTAAATTGACATCTCACAATTACCCATCACATGGACCTTATGTAGAAGCAGGGTTGTGACCTCGCATGGAAATAGGGTTGTTGCAGATATAGCTAGGTCTGATCAGATCACACTGGAGTAGGGCGGGCTATGTTTGAGTATGACCGGTGTCTTTATAGAAAGCAGAATTTGGACACACCTATGCCCACAGGGAGATGCTCTGTGAACCTGAAGGGCAAGGTCATGCAATATTACCACAAACCAAGCAAAACCAGACATTGCCAATAACCCCAGCAGAGGAGAATGGGTTCTCCCCCACAGCCGCAGGAGGAACTGCATCTGCCAGGGGACGGCCAGCCCTGGCACTGTGGACATTTCCATTGTTTGAAGCCACGACAAGGTCTTAGGCTCTGGCACCTGTCCCCGTATCTCCAAGAGACTAATCCCCAACTCTGCTTCATGGGGATGTCACCCTCTGGACCCCAGGAGGTGCTTTCTAGAAACCCTTCAGCCCCACACT
The DNA here is from genome assembly GCA_004027165.1 of Ctenomys sociabilis. Lineage (NCBI taxonomy): Eukaryota > Metazoa > Chordata > Mammalia > Rodentia > Ctenomyidae > Ctenomys > Ctenomys sociabilis. The sequence continues at coordinate 9,543 of PVKA01026788.1, forward strand.
GTCTAAGCCCTTGCGGAGAGAAGTAGTTTGGTAGTAGTCTGCTGGTAATTTTCATTTATGCTGTTTAAAGATTTGATGTTAGCCGTGAAACTGACCTGATACTCCCTGCATGGTCACGATGAAGCCTTGTGACTTTATCATGTCCTCCGTGGACAGTGACACCTTTGACCAGAAGTATATACAGCACAAATGTGCAAATGTGTGCATAGCTTCACTTCTGGGAATGCAGGGCACAGGGCTTCTGGGAACTCTGTGCTGTGGAGTCCAGCATCCACTGTGTCGGGTGCTTGGGGCAACTTTATAGGATTTGACTTGGAAGATGCAAATTAGAGAGCTAGATTTATCAAACATAGGGATAATCCTGGTGGGTATAGATTCTCATCTTCTTAGAGTCCGTGTTAGCCAGCTCTCAGTGGTGTAAGAGCCCAAAGTCTAGGAGCTCAATAGCATCTTCTTTGAATTTGACCTTATTCTTTCAAGATCGACCCTGCCGGGGGCTGGTGACCATCAACCTTTGTTCTCTCCAGACTCGTTGGAGTAACGGCTGGCCACTGCTCACCTGTCACCCTTTCTCGGAAGCTGGCGTGGGGTGCACACTTGCAGTCTCCCTGGCTCCCTATTGGCCCGTTTGGTGCTCCATTGTCCCTGCTTGTCTAGCTTCTCGCTACTGGCCAAGCCTGGTGGTAGAAGGAGAGATGGCTGCTCAGGTGGAAATATTAGGGCTTCACTGGGCTAGTGGGGGGCAGGGTGTTTGCTTCCTGCAGAGTACCTGTGCACAGACACCTCCAGATGTCCCTGCTCCTCACCATCCCGGGATAGGACAGTCCAGAAGCCATGAACTTCTCCTCCTGAAAGACTCATTGTCTTACATTCCTTGCATCGTGGGTCACGCATGGCTCCACACCAACTTCCTCTTTGTCCTTTCTCTACACACCAATGCCAGAATGGGGTTATTTCTCCCAGGTCCTCCCCAAACCCTCTAGTTAACAGGCCACTGGCCGGAAGGAGCTTGGCTGGGGTGGGAGGAAAGAGACATTGGGGCCCCCACGGAAACTTAGGGAGCCTCGGCCGACACTTGGCCTCCACCTGTTAATGAGCTAATGACGGGGCCCACAGGGCTTTCTCTCATCCATTCTGTCTTCCGGGGGCTCCCAGGCTGCCTGCACTGGGCCACGCCTCCCCTCCAGTCACCCTGCTGAAGCCTCATGAAGTTCTTCCTCAAATCCTGTCTCCCTCTCTTCCCACTGTGGGGGACCACCTGGGCAGCTCTCCTTGAAGAAAGAGCAACCGTCTCCATTTTGACTGAGTCTGACCCTATTTCCTCGTATTGTCATGTACAGAGCTGGCCAGGACTTCTGCTTACCCTTCAGTTGGCCTTAAGCAATGTGTGTTGGTCTAGCTGAGGTGCTGGTGATAGTCTCTGAAGGTGGCATGCGTGTTTCCCTGGTGAGCCTGCTGCTCCTTAACGTGAGCCGGGTGGAGACAGGGTGGTAGAGCTAATGCTCCGCGCTGCCAGCTGGGATCGAGCCTTGAGATAGAGGCTATGACTTCCTGGGGCTTGAAAGACTACATCAAAGCTGAAGCCCTAGACTTCCCAAAACATTAAATACTATATAATGCAGATTACTCTCTCTGCATACAGAGGTAAATGTAGCCTACCCACCTAGCTCAGCTCATAGTAGTCACCTAATTCCCACAATTCTCAGTCAATCCTCCGGAAGCCACTCCTTCACTGAATAAAACTGGGTGAGGCCCTGGGTTGCTCTCTTGGTTCCAGAAAACCATGTCATGGCAGGACTTAGAGCCCCTCGACTCCCTGATGATTAAAAATATAATTTAGTGTCTTCATTTTCACCGTGGGTTGCATGGAAAGTGGTAGATTGGAATCAACTTGATGGGATTCCAATAACGTAACTTTGGGATTCCAAACATTGGCTTCTTGGACTGAGACGAGGACCAGGAAGCGTCTCCTACAATTGGGGCCCGAGTCCTACCGTGTGCCTTTGCGTGCGATTGATCCATTCCTCAGTGAAGAGATTACCTGGGTCATTTCCACATTTCAGCCACTACAAATAATGCTGCTGCAAACATTTGTGCACAAGTCTCTACAGGGAAACACGCTTTCATTTCTCTTGGGCGTGGACTCAGGAGAGGAACCCTGAGTCTAACTTCCGAGGAACTTCCAGTTATGCAAGCCAGCTGCACCAGTTCCCACCCTCGCGCAGTGTACAGGCCTCCCATTTCTCCACATCCTTGCCCATGTTTGTTTGTTTTTCCCCATAATTTTATTGAATGACAAATACAATGAGACAGTTTCAAATCAAATTAGTAGGACAGATTCAATAATTAATACATTGCATATTGTTTTCTTAGTGGTTATTTGTTGTACAAGATGCAAAATCATAGATCTTTGGGGTTTTTTTGTTTTGTTTTGTTTTTGCTTTTGCAGAACCGGGAATTGAACTCAGACCTTGTACTTGCCAGGCAAGCGCTTATTCTACTGAGCCATCTCCCCAGCCCCCCATGTTTCTAATTGTCTTTGGTCCTAGCAGTTCTAGTGGGTGTGAAATGGTACCTTTTTGTAGTTCTAATTTTCATTTTTCTGACAACATTGTTGAACCTTTTTGCTGTGCTTATTGGCCATTTGTACATTTTCCCCAGAGAAAAGCCTTCCAGATTCTATTTTATTTATTTATTTATTTGTTTGCTTGCTTCTTTATTGTGGCCAGCTCAGCCCACCCTGGGGGTGGGGATAACATGCAGATCGAACCATTGCCTTTGTGCTTACCTAAGCTTGCCAAAGCTGGCGCTTTAGACTGCTGAGCTATCTTGCCAGGCCCTCTTTGCCCATTTTTAAGTCAAGCTTTTTTTTCTTATTACTGGAGTTGAGAATTCTTTCTATATTGTACGTACAAGTGCACATCAGAGGTATGGTCTGAAAATCTTAGACTTTCTTCATGGGATCCTTAGAAGCATGAGAGTTTTTAATTTTGATGATGTCTGAGTTTTCTGTTTGCTTGTGTCTCCTCCTGGGTTTCTGAGAAGCCCCCTCACACATAAGATGTGCGCTGGAGCCAGCGGTTTTGTGCTCGTGGCTGGGTGAGGCCAAGGGCCCTTCGGGAAGGGATGGTTTCTCAGCTGCGGAGGCTTCCCCCTTTCTTTCCTGTTTGGTCACCAGACTTGCTAGGACTCCATGAGACGACTTCAAGTGCCGTTCTTTCTCGCTCAGCATCAAGCTAGTCGGTCCCTCTTTCTACGAATGTTTGTTGTGCTCCTCCTACTGATCAGGAACCCTACAGAGATGGGCAGAAGGCGGACCATGCTTCCCGAGAGCCCCCCTCACTCCTCATCACTCTGGACTTGGTGTCTCCCAAGTCTCTGCCCCGGAGCCTGCCTCAGGGTCCATGGGGCAGGGGCTGGGGATGCACTGACTTCAGAGTGCATGGGTCATCCCAGTGCTCCTGGGTCCGCTGGGGACTTCTCCTCGGCTCCAGCGTGACTTTTCTGGCCTGGGCCATTCATCTGTGCTTTGCTGGCACATTGGAGTCCAGCATGCTGTACCCCAGATCAATTAAATTAGAAATTTTGACACCACACCCTGTGGCTTTGTTTGTTTGTTTGTTTTCTTTTTAGTTCTCAGACGATCCCAGCGTCATCTGAGGCTGAGAGCCAGGGGTCTACAGGAAGCTTGGGGCTGACTATGGCATGATGACCACAGTACAGCATGCTTTCTCCCGCAGCTCTGGCTCCAGCCTTCTGCCTCAAGGCTTCTCTGACCTGATCTCTCCAGCTGACAGGAAATCAAGCCTGGCCTGTTGTGACCGTGGTGGGCCATATTTTGAGCTGTAGGGAAACATCTGGCCACATGTTTGGATGGATGGACAGCTACAGTACTTAAAAAGCAGGAGAGATAAGTGATATTGCACTGGTGTTTTTATTTTATTTAATCTTATATGTTGTATTTTATGAAAAACAGCCTTGATTAAAGGAGAATGAAGAGATAGAAGGAAAATGTCCTAGAAATGCTTAAGAGGCCTTATAGACAGTCCAGTGTAGAACATGTGTCGATCTTGATATTTATGTTGAATTTTGCTTTGGAACTTTTATTTTCTTTTAAAGTAATTACTTTTCTATGATGCATACCAATCTCTTGCAGTCTCCTTCAATGATTAGGTAGATTTTCCACCTCATGAGTAAACCCAAGAGAGGAAGGGGTGCGCGGAAAGGAACCTCCTCCATGCCAGAGAGCTGGAACATGGAAAGAGGAAATGGGTGAGTTAGTGGAACTGGGAGCTGGCCAGCAGGGAGAGGGTGTGGATGGGGACAGACGGGCCGTGGTAGAGGACAGCTGTGAGGGAGGTGGGTCTGTGCCTATCACAGGGACCAGCTGCTAGAGTTCTTGGGGAGACAGGGCTTTTCAGAATAGGTCCTTCTCTGTCAGAACTGAGGTGGTCCCAGGCAAATTCGAACATGGTCGCCCTGACTGCTAGCTGAGAAACTGCTGGGTCCTTGCTCACTTTTATATTTTTCCAGGCCTGGAGCCCTTGCATATGTCCCTAGCTATTGTAGTTTGTCTAGATGTCCTCCCAAGTGCAGTTTTAAATGGGGATTTTTTCAGAAGTGGCTGGATCTTAGAGTACATGATTGATTCCTGATGCAACACTGGGATTAAGGGTGCTGGAATTAAGGGTAGGTAATTACTAAATCTGTCCACGGACTGGATTAGCACCACTGTAATCTTGGTAGACTGGACACAACATAAGGGACAGAAAGCAGCTTGTTCCCCCCCCCCCGTTTGCTTTTGCTGTGTTCTGCCACCATGGACTTCTCTTTGGAAATGTCCTCTGCCAAGCCCCCCTAGGCTGGACCCAGCTGATTAGGGGGGAGCGGTACTCTACAAAATTTGCACTACATAAACCTTTTCCTCTTTAACTTTGGGTGTCAGGTATTTTGCTTCAGCAAGGAGACAAAAATAAGAAAACTAACACAACACCAGCCCTTTAAAATTTTTAAATTTTACTCATTTATTTATTTTTGAGACAAGACCTTGCTAGTGTGCCCAGGCCAGGCTGAACTTTACCTCCCTCCTGCCTTGGCTTCCCGGGGGACTGTGCCACCATGCCCAGCTCTAATTTTTCATGGGAGGAGATTGGGGGCATGAAGAGGAACGAGGGATCTTGGGATGAGCGGGAAGCCTGTTCCTGCTCCTAGGGACCTTGCTGGGCCTGCCTTTACCTAAAGTTCCTGTTGTTAGGGGCAGAGTCACTGAATGAATGCTCAGCACAGAAGCTGGGAGGGAACCAGAGGCAGCTGGAGGAGCGACGGAGACCCACAGGCGGAAAGCATCCCGTAGGAGCCAAAAGCGCTGGCCTTTGAGTCCAGAATGGCTCAGATGTACTCCTCCCCCTGAAGCTGGCGTGACTTGCAGAGTGGCTTTTGTCCTTCATCTTTGTGCTGTGTTGTTGCCTGGAGGTCCTGACACAAGAGACATCTCGGACATGTTTGTTGGCTTAACCCAACCAGGGGAAAGCACAAGAGCTTGTCAGACTCCAGTGGCGGAGACAGCGAGACTGCCATCATCACATTACGATGAATGTCGCTGAGGATACAAAACATGCCTTTAGAGTATTCATGGAGGGCTGGCAGGTAGCTCAGTGGACTGAGTGCCTGCCTAGGCAAGTGCAGGGACCAGGGTTCAATCCGGCACTACAGGCCCCGCCGGCCCCGCTGGGGCCGGTGACGGAGACCGGGAGTGGTGGCACACACCTGTAACTCCAGCGCTGGGGAGGCTCAGAACAGGAGGGTCACTATGAATCTGAACTGCAGAGTGAGATCCCGTGCCAAATACATAAAAAATAAAAATAAATTAAAAACAAAACCTCTATTAAAAAATATAAAACCTCTTTCCAGCCAGTATCCCAGGGGAGTAGCTCAGGCTCACAGCCCCTATACAGGTCAACAGGACCAGGCTAGGGTAGCTGCCAAACAGACTATGTGTTCCCAGTCTTCCTGATGCCCTCTCTGTGCTCTAGTCTGCAAGTGATGACGTCTCCAGGAGGTGCCTGATGGGTGGCTGGGTGGCTGGGTAGATGGGTGGCTAGGTGGCTGGGTGGCTGAGTGGCCAGCTGGCTGGGCTGGTAGATGGGTGGGATGGGTAGATGAATGGATGGGTGGATGGTGGATGGATGGATGGATGGCTGGTCTGATGGGCAAAGACTGGCTGGACAGAGAGTCCACAGCTCCAGCCCCTACCTCTGCTTCCTTGGCCCTAGACCCTAGGGCAAAGGGCTCTGCACTCTTACATGGTGTCACATGGTGAGTAGTTATTAATGGGGATGAATTCAGTTTGTCTCTACAAGTAAGGTCCTGTTCTGAGATATGGAGGTTAGGACCCTAGCGTGTCTTTCAGGGAGGCACACAATTCACCTATAACAGCAAGCAGCTTCCTTCTTTTAAAATGTTAACTGGAGGTGATCGCACACGCTTGTAATTTCAGCACTCTGGGAGGCTGAGGCAGGAGAATGCAAGTCTGAGCCATCTAAACAACTTGGCAACTTAATGAGAACCTGTCTCAAAATTTTAAAAATTTCTTGAGCCGGTGGGGATATATCTCAACCGAAAGCCCCCTTGGTTCAAATCTCCAATAATTCCCAAAAGTGTTCTTTAAAGTTTTTGCTTAAGCTTTGAACTTCATTCAGTTTTTGGAAAATGACTGCAATAGACTCCCTGTAGCCAACCAAAGTGGATACAGGTTTTTCCTGTTTTGCCTAAGCTTCCTTCTCTAGGTCCACAGGCAGCTGTCAGAGTGGCCACGCCTGGCCCTGGCTCTAGAGGGAGGTGGCCCTGTGCCTAAGGCACTGCCTGTGTTTGTGACAAGTCTGATGTCAGAGCCAGGCCGCAGGCAGAAGCAGCATTATCTCCACAGCACCCATGGGCTGGACTCTCGCAGGCCCAGACAGTCAGCCACGCCGCCAAGCCTGGCAGCCTCTGCCTTCCCACGTCCCCTGCCCCCACCCCCTGCTGCTGCTGAACTGCTATAAGGTGGTTCTCTTGTTTTAATTTTTAAATCAGGGCTGAACATTTTCTGTTCTGGACTTGTGTAGCCAACTCTCCGAGAACCACTTGTGAAAAAGGAAGGCATTGGGCACATCTAATGGCCTGGCCCCATGTGGCCATCATGTCCCGGCACTAAAGCCCCACACCTGCCCAGGTCCAAGGAAAGCACTGGATCACAAGTGTGGACCTCTAGGGAACTGAGGGAAGTAGGACGGCAAAGTCACAAGAATTCTTCCCCAAGACCCCAGCCCTCTGAGGTCACTGCATCCTGGGCGAGGGCCTTAATTCCAGCCTGGGCATGATCCTAGCCATAAGTGATGGCAGGAGTGTGTTTCCAGAACTTTCTTTGTCACTGTCTGCCATTTTTTTAACTTAGCTGAAGGTTCAGGGTTCTGTAGCAGTCTCTACTGGCAGATGCCACCAGAGAAATCTCTAAATAGAGCTTGTCTAACACCCAAGTCACATATCATGAGGACAGACTGCATTATTTTCCATAAAACTCAGAAAGAACACATGTGGAGTCCCTGGTGTAATCCTCACAAAAACCCTTTTGGGTCAGTGTAATGATTATCAATCCCGTCTTATAGATGAGGAAACAGGATTAGAGAGGTTTGTGGCTTGCCCACCAAAGGCTAGCTAGTAAATGGCAAAGCTGGAATCTGATTCTGTGGAAAGGTAGGCGTGAGGACTTTTGTCCTTCTCAGAGTGCTTGGGGAGATGAACTCACCCTGTCTGTGTGGGGACCCACTGGCTCAGGGCACTGGTGCAGAAGGCAGTTTGTAAAAACTAGTTGTCTAGTACCATAGTGGGTTGGTGCTTATTCCAGTTAAGCTGGGGAGACTTGTGCCCCCCCTAAGCAACAGCCTGGCTTCCCACCACCTGGGAAGCTCCAGCCTCCTGTTCATCAGTGCTGTGGAGGACATGCTAGGTCACAGACTCCAGAACCTGAGTGCTGCCTGAGGAGACACACCAGCTTTTGCCCCAGCCCACCAACCCTCACTTGTCAGTGACCCAAGCCTGGGTCTAACCTGTGCTCTATGCTGCAAAAAAAGACTTAGTTGCTGTGCACCTTCTAGAGCCTTTTGGAACCTACTAGGACCTTGTCAGTGTCTCTGGGACCAGAGAAGGAGGAGACACTAGGGCCTTACAAAATATGAGAACCCTTCAGTGCTTTGGTCTTCCTAACCCTGCCTACCTTAGCCTTGGCCTTACTCCTTTCATGAAGCCTTTTGCAATGACTTTCTCCCAATGTGGGCACTTCCTTCTGGAAATTTCTGTGGTGGCTGCTGCCTGTACCACACAGGAACTGCCCTGACTCCATCTGCTTTCGTCCATGTCTCCACAAGTTCTCCTGATGGGAATCTCTCTTCCATTTTCCTCATTTGCCCACATGAGGTTGGCACCGAGTTGAGGTTCTACTTGTTTGACAGGAGAGGGACTGTTGAGAGACTCAGCAAGGGTAATCTATCTTGTTTCTGTTTAAAAAACAAAGGAAAATGGGGCCCCCACCTGCTTCCTTTGACAGCAAGTTCACTGGTCTGCAGGTGGGGGCTCAGGTCTGCAAGCTCCTTCCTGATTGAGCACAGAACCTGTGAGACATTTGGTTAGAAAGAAGGAGCATTCGAGTGCTGTGTGCAGGAGCCGGGGTGGGTGGGGGATCGCGATGTTAAAGTTGGGAGCCTAAGGACCCCGTGGCAGTGGGTGTGGCAGAGTTCTGGAGACAGGGTGGGGTGGGGTGGGGGAGGGCGGGTGATATCAGAAGCATCTGGACAATGTGTTAAGCATGCTGTGTCTTCTCTGTGTCAGTGCTTTCTGGCTCCATGATCTTAGCTATCACATGAAGACCACTCCTTCCACCCTGCACCGGGCACCTGCGGGGCTTGTTTGGGCTAGAGCTGGCAAGATCACCACGTGGCTGCTGTGTGCAGAGTCTCAGCCGGGGGATCCTCTTCCTCAGCAGATACAGTGGGTAACATCATGGTGTGGGCCCTGGCCTTGGTCCCCAGCAACCTGCAGCATCACCTCAGGCAAGACACTGACCTGGAAGCCATGTGTCACTGCAAGGGTACTAGTGTGAGATTGTTCAGTAGAATCAAGTCTGTGCGAGTCACCGGGTACACCACTGCTTCAGATAGAGGGAGCTGGCCAGGTCCCACATTCAAGGCTCTGGGGAGCTCGCGGCTGGGATCTCTTAAGAGTGTTGGGTGTTTAGAACTGGCGTTGAAGCTGGGCCTGGTGGTGCATGTCTATAATCCCAGCATTTGGGAGGCTCAGGCGGGAGGATTGTGGCCCAGTTCGAGACTAGCCTGGGCTACAAAGTGAGCTCAAGTTCAGCTTGAACTGCATAATGAGATCCTGCCTCAAAACAGACCCCCCCCCCAAAAAAAAAAAGCAGCTGTCGGCCACCGTTGCTGCCTCTTCCTAGTGCTGCTTGTGTACTCGCTTGGTTCGGACCTGGTACCTCTTCTGCAAAGTTGCAGCCAAGAGGACTCAGGTGTTTGCTATGGCCAAGGAAAAGCCCAAGGAAGGAGTCCAGACTAAGAACAACGATAACATTAATTTGAAGGTGGTGGTGGGCAGGATGGTTCCGTGGTGCAGTTTAAGAGCAAGAGGCGTACACCACTCGGTCAACTAATGAAAGCTTGTGAACGTCTGGGTTTGTCAGTGAGGCAGATCCGATTCCGATTGGACGGACAGTCAGTCAATAAAACCAACACACTGGAAAGGATGGAAACGGAGGGTGAGGTACAATGAAAGAGTTCCAGCAGCAGACGGGAGGGGTCTCCTAAGGAGGGAACCAGCAGCAACTCTACTGCAGAACTCTGCTCTTACAAAACAGGAATACTTTCTCAGTTAGAAAACTGCAACTTGGTCCACCGCATCCTGCCTGCTACAGTATAGTTTTCTCTATTCTTTCATTTACCCCTTCCCCATTCCCTTATTATACATAAAATATCAGGTGCATGTGCACAAGCACGTTGCTTTTTTTTTTTTTTAAAAAAAAAAGGTCAACAATATGATTTGATCGGCACCAAATGGCAATGGGATGGGGAGTCACTGATTCTGTGAACATATCCCCCTTTCCCCATTGGTGGCTCACTCAGCAGCTCTTATCTTGATATTCCAGGAAGTTATTTTGCTCTCACTGTTTTAACAGAAAAGACAGCAACATAAAATTCCTTGCATACCTTGTTTGATTGGAGAATGTTAATGTTTTTCATTATCATTATAAAACCAAGGACAATTTTATAACTTTTTTGTACATAGCTGTTACATGTAGGGCAATCTGTCTTTAAGTAGGAGTAAATTACTCTTTAAAATAGGAGTCCTAGATAGTTTTCCCTTTAAGTCAAGTGTCTTGTTGTGTAAATAAATTTCTTGTTTAAAATGAAAAAATAAAAAAAAAAAAACAGACCAAAAAAATCAGAATTGCATTGAAAGATGAAGAAATTGGTACCAGTTAGGGGGAAGGCAGGATATTTGTTTCTCCTCATTAAAGCAAAGCCTTAGATCTTAATGATTTCAAATGTCACTGTAACCTAGGAGTCTGGCGTCCATGGTAGATACTGGAGCTCTCCGGCAACCCGGGGTGCTGTCTGTCCCCGCGGCACGCCTCAGGAGCTGGTGATCCGTTACGATGAAAGGAACGCTTGGCCCAGCTTGGCCAAGCCCCAGCGGAGGGTGTCGGGCACGGGTCCCGCCTGCTCCTGTGGGCCAGAGGAAGGCACCGCCGTCACTTGGCAGCCTGTCTCCATGCAGGAGTGTGTGCGTTCACGGTGCTCGGAATCCAAGCCAGGGCCTTGCACATGCTGGGCAAGCGCTCTATCACTGTGCGGCACCCCTGCCCAAAAGCATTCTTTAAATGGCACAGCTCAGCACCCGTCCCCTGAGGTGCAGGGTGTGGGACGATGGCAAGTGGGCCACAAGAGCTGCAGTGGAGAGGCCGGCGGGCGGCTGGATCCCCCAGCTGACAGTACCGCCCCTCACTCCACCGTGAAGCAGCTGCCTAGCGAGCGTGTTTGCAGGCACAGTGGGCTTTTCTTGCTCAGCTCCAAATCCCAGGATGTCAGAAGCTACTGAGCTGCCCCATCTGACACAAAAAGTGTCACCCTGCCTGCATCCCAATTGCTAGGGATAATCTCAGGTGCCAGTCCCTGAAAGTCCCCCGCTGTGTGCTTGCTGCCCCATCCCACCTGCTCCTTGAGTGAGACTTGGGTGAGGCTGGGGCACCCAGGAGCCAAGCACTCAGTCGGGGGACCCTTCTTGTGTTGGTGTTATTTAAGGCTAACATGTGCCCCCAAAGCGTCATGTACTCATAAGTGGGGGTATTTCAAAGGTGGCTGGATTAGGGTGCTTAAATGTGGGTTTAAGGGTATGATACTGGGATTAAGGGTGTGGGTAATGGAAGCTCTCCCTGGTCATGGGTGGCAGCAGTCAATAGCTTGGATGGACATAAAGGAATAGGAAGAAGGCAGGCTTGCGGGTGCTGCTTGCTGATTTGCTGCTTCCTGCCTGCTCTGCCATGGGCCTTTTCTCCTCTGCTGGCCGACTATGGGCTGAAATCTCTCCAAACTGTGAATAAAGCTTTTCCTCCTTTAGTGCTGGGTGTCAGGCATTGTGTCCCAGTAGTGAGAAAAAGTAGCTAAGATGGTTAGCACTGCAACAACTCCACCACGTGGGCCCCTGGCTCCCCTACGGATGGACTGTGTGGCCCAGGCTTACCGGCTCTGAGGACAGAGGTGACGACAGCACCTACTAAGGAGGCAGCTAAGGTCCTGGTGAAGCAGCGTCTGTACTCCAGAGCAGCTGCTGTCGGCCTTCTACGTACCCTCTGCACGTCCCTGCAGGCCCGTTCTGTGGCTGGGAGACAGGGCTGTAGGGTTCCGCTGGTGTTAGGGCAATGGATGTACGCTCGTACCCTGCGAGGCCTTGTCCCGGGAACGTGGGCCTGGCACACAGCACTTGGCTCGGGCCTGTGGCCAGAGATGGCTTAAGAGCTGGCAAGGCACTGTGCTGGGGTCCTGATGCCGGGAACCTGACCCAGCTCGGCTGTTATCCGTGCATGTGCTCGTGGTTCTGGTCATCTCTGCGCCCTGCACAGAGACGCTGCACGTGGCTCGACTGCACGTGGCCCGAGATTTCTCTGCCACATTTCTGTTGTCATTTTGCTACTCTCTGAAATCACTTTGTTGTATTTCATAACGCCGTACAACTCAGTCAGAGCATGCCTGACAGTTCCCCGTCATTACATGATGTACTGAGACTCAGAGTGCGAACATATTCTCATTTTTAATTAGAGAACGAGCTGGGCCACAGTGGGGGGAGGGGAGAGCAGAAGATGCAAATAAGTAAAAAGAAATAAAGAAAGAGGGAGCGTACCTGTTCGTGCAGCAGCAGCACAGGGCTGGGCCTTAAATCCTGGTGTCCTGACTTCTCTGTTCTCGACTTTGGTGACCCAGCCTCTCTGAGCCTCGTTTTTCTTTCTGACCAAGCAGCCCTGTGCTCTTTCCCTGCTCTGCAGACTGAGATAGCACAAGTGACATGTTCAGCATCAGAGGTACCCCCAGGGCACCCATTGGTGGGAAGGGATGGCACCTTTCGGGGGACCAGGGAAGGGCCCTAGGGGTGGGTGGGGCTTCTAGGAATGGAGACCTACAGAATCTCTGGGGTCTGCCTGGGGCCCACTTAGCCGCTGCTTGAGCAAAATGACTGTGGACTGGGCCCCTCCAGGCTGTGTCCTGCTGACGAGTCTCTCGCTGGGCCATGTGGAGCCAGTGAAGCTAGTTTTTTGGTTTTGTCATTGAACAATGATTTTCAGGCTTTGCTGGTCTCTTCCGTCTTCCTGGTCTTTTTTTTTTTTTTTTATTACAGTGTCTCACTACACATCACGGATTCTTTTTTTTTTTTTTTTTTTTTTGCGGGGGGGGGCAGCTCAGCCCGCCCTGGGGGAGGGGCTGGCACGGCATGTGGTGCTGGGGATTGAACCGCAGTCCCCGAGAGCTTGCCTAAGCAGGCGCTTTAGACCGCTGAGCTATCTTGCCAGCCCTTCCTGGTCTTTTAAGAGAGCTGACTTCCACCCACGAAGGAGTGAAGGTAAATAAGCTCGGAGTCTAAAGGGAAAAAACAGCCCACCTAAGCATGGCAGAGCGAAGCCACCAGCCCTACCGTGTGGTTGGAAGCAAGCTGGCCAAGCCCAGATCTCTGTGCACCTCCATCTCTGGTGAGTGCCCCGAGGACCGGAAACAGACCTGTCAGGCCCTGCAGAGGCCCTCGGGTGCTCGTCTCTGTGTGCAGCAAGCTTCCCAGCCCTTTGCTTGTGGCACCCACATCCCTGGCATCGCCAGCTTTTCCAAGCAAAGTGAGTTAGGCTTTTTCTTCTGGGGCTTGTTTGTGTGCTTTGGAATAAAGCACACAGAAAAGAAAACAAGCTCAGCTTGGCCAGCACAGCTCACTCCAGAACCAGCAGTGGAAAATATTGAGTTTGGCTGGACCTCAGGCTGGCCACTCGCACACAGGCCCAGGGGACTGGCCACAAGATGTTACCCCTCCACTCACCGGCTTTTTGCTAAGCCTGGCATTTACACCAGCGCTGCCCTCTGCTTCCAGAATAATCCCGGACATCCCAAGCTGAGGCTTATTTTTGTCCAAATGCTTGTTCATCCATTATCCCAACAGCGGCTCTGGGAGGTGCTCAAAGCAAGTGCTTCTACCAGATTTGTGTTGGAAGAGAAAGGGCAGAAGCTCAGAGAAGTGACTGAGCATGACCCAGACCTGGGCTGTGGCCACAGAGGGTCCGCACCTGGGTCTGGAGGGACTGGGGCTACAGCCTGTGCTCGGGCTACAGGCAAGGAAACAGCTGAGTACGGAGGGCTCCAGCTTATGCAACATCCTCGGCAGGCAGGTGCCTGTGGCAGCCAGGGTGGGGAGCCCTCAGCCCCACCCCTCAGCCCTCCATATGGACCATCAGAGAGACACTGACTTCCTAGCATCCTCCTGGGCTGCGAGGATCCTTAGGGAAAGCTACAAACTTCCATTCCCACTAGGAGTCCCAGACCCTTCCCCAGTGGCCTTTCTGCCCTTGAACTTTGGTAGAAACCAATGGCACGCTGTCTGGCTACTGCTCTGCAAAGCCTTGCTGAGTGCGTGATGCATCTCCACCCTTCCTTACCCTCATGGCCACCAGCCTTATCCTTGCCCACTAAATCTTATCTCTTACATGAGAGCACATTGGAAGAACCCTCCTCCACTGGACTAACCCTCTCTTGAAGCCATCCCTCCACTGCTGAGAAGCTCAAGTCATCAGCAAGTTTAATTGCAGGGTCCTGAAACGGGGACCCCTACTTTCGCTTCATGACTCGAGCCTATTTTCTTCCCAGCCGGCTTGCGGACCCCTTGTATTGTTGGGAGGGGACCTGGGATTCACTTAAATCTGGACAGAAAGATACAGAAGTGGCTGCGAAAAAGGAAGAGATTTACTCTTTACTCACAGGTCCCTGGAGACAGGCGGCAGAGCACGGCACACAGGGCCATGCAGGAGGGGGAAGGAGCCAGGAGAAAAGGTGGGCGGGAGCTTCGCTCTGGTTCCCATGGGAAGGGCCAGGCAGGGCAGGCTGAGTGGGCTCGGGGCCAGAGGCTGGGACAGTTTGGTGTGCCTGCGAGGCCCCTACGTGTGTGGTAGCTCTTTGTGATGAGCAGGGCACAGGAAAGTGGCCAGGGTGTGATGGGGGCGGGGCTTAGGGTCTGCGGTTTACACCAGAGAAGACAAGCTCTCAGGTGAGTCATGTTCCCTCTCTAGGAATTGGCTCCCTGGGAGGGACAGTCCCTCCTGGCTCAGCAAGGTCCCACCAGAAGACAGTAAATAGCTGGACATGGAGGCGCATACCTATCATTCCAGCAATGGGAAGCTGAGGCAGGAGGGTTGAGCGAATTTGAGACCAGCCTGGGCTACAAGGTGAGCTCAAGGCCAGCCTGAACTGCAGAGCCAGAGCCTGTCTCAAAAAGACCAGAAAACAAAGAAGATAGTAAATGAAGGGCAAGCGTAATACCACCAGGGCTGTGCTGCCCCCCGGGGGTCTGAAGCTAGCAACCAGGTGTTAACGGGGCTTCCAGCAACAGAGCCTTGTGGGAGGCCGCAGCCATCACTGTGGCAGAGAAAAGGCTGAGTTCTCCATGCTCCAAGGACAAGGAATTCCAAATGGTCCGGATCTCAGAAGTCCCCCAGTCTTGTCATGAGTTAAGTGGGAACAGCACAGGGGGCTGTGTGGCTGGAGGACCTGGAGCCCAGAGCCTCGGCTCCTACATCGTTGGCCTGGGCACCTGCCTCTACCCACCCAGCCCCTGCTGCCTGTCTTTTTAAAGCTCAGCTCAGCCCTCCCTCCTGCTGCTGCCTGTGCAGTACGCCTCGCGACGAGGTGCCTCCCGCAGCCCCGGCACAGGTGGTAATGACAGTTTGCTGCAGTCCCGTCAGCAAGGGGTCTGCCCGGGCTCTGCCTGCGTTTGGAACAACAAACTGGCTCCAGCCAACCGGACTGCTGCCTGCGCTGTTTCAGACCAGCTCATGCTGCCTGCCAGCCGCTTGTTGCGCTGCTGTGGGGACTGGGAACACGCCCAGTCCAGCGCCAATCTGTTGCAGAGGAGCAGTGACAGTGGCTCCGGAGAGCGGCCCAACCCTAGAAACGGCCTGTACTGAGGGGTGGGGAAACCCCTCTCGGATGGGCCTTCGGAGGGGGGCAGCAGATTTGTCCGAGCCGAGAGAGCTGCGTGTCTTCTGTCACTTGCATCCCTGCCATCCGGCATCTGGGAAGAGGAGACCTTGAGACCCCACGGGCTGAGTAAGCAGACCTTCCCAGCTGGCTTCTAGATGCATGGCGAGCGTCTGTCCCCGCGTGTGGCGGCTGCTTCTAATGATGCTTTGTCTCCTCTGTAGCAACGCCGCCGATGCTGAATTGTTGCTTTGTTCCCCAGGAGCCCCTTATTAAATTAAATACCCCCAGGCTGAGCACAGTGTTCCTGCTTGCCTTTAGAACTGTGTGTTTTCTCCTTATATAACTTTTCTCAGGGACCTACAGAGAATCGCTATTGGAGGAGGTGGGGGGGGTCACCCCTGTTCTGTGGAGCTGCCTCCTCCCCCACCAGGCTGCAGGGAGAGGGCAACGTCTGGTCCTGAACTCGGGGTCTCCTCTTCATCTCTTCCTCCCCTTTCTTAAAGTTCCCCCTGCAAAGGCAGATCTCACAGAGTTGACATCCTTTTACCTCTTCTCTGTTTTCCCGAATCATCATTTAATTGGCCTCAGATGAAAAATGTTGGGGACAACATGAGGGGGACGTTGGGGTCAGCCCAAGGAGCCCCTGGGACTCCTTTGCCCGCAGGTATGCTGGCCCACAGGCTGGTCTCCTGCTGGAGAGCAGCACCCTGGGAAGTGTACTTGTTGCTTGTTTAACTTGCAGCAAAGACAGTGAGAAGGCAGCAAGGAGGGCAGAGAAGGGCGGGGAAGGCAGAGGAGGAGGTGGATCTCCATCCTGGGGTGGCAGCCAGTGAACAGGGGCCCAGACCAGAGCCCCGAGCACCGGAGACTCCACAGCACACAAGCTGAGATTTGGGCTGGGAGGACTCGCGGAGCCAGGGTGCCTGCCTGCCTGGTCCTCTCCCAGCCCTGATGCTGGATGCCCCTGGGGCAAGCCACTGTCACTTTGTTTATTTTTGTATTGACTTACAACCCCCATCCCCAAACCACCTGAGCTATGCCTGGAGAGAGCTTCAGCACAGTCTTGATCCTCAGTCCTGGAGACCAGTGCAGCCCGGTTGGGGCTACAGGCAGGATAGGAAGCTTGATGCTACGCTCGGAACTTGTAATCCAGATGGCAGAAAATAGGTGACATCGCACAATTCAAGAAATACGAGGGCCATTCAGATAGCTCAGTGGATTAAGCACCTGCTAAGTTAGACATAGGGATCCGATCCCCAGCATCCTGTGCCAGCCTCACCCCAGGGTGCACTGAGATGGTGACTGAGACTGGGCGTGGTGACACACACCTGTAATCCCAGCACTTGAAAGGCTGAAAACAGAAGAATCACTGAGTTCCTCCTGTGTAGTGAGACCCTATACTAAATACATTAGGAAAGAAAGAAAGAAAGAAAGAAAGAAAGAAAGAAAGAAAGAAAGAAAGAAAGGAAGGAAGGAAGGAAGGAAGGAAGGAAGGAAGGAAGGAAGGAAGGAAGGAAGGAAGGAAGAAAGATGAGATGGTGGTGAACTGAGCACAGAGTGGCATTGCTAGCACCAGAAGTTGGGCCAGGCGCTGGTGGAGGAGGCCCGGGCTGTGCAGGCACCTACCTGCCAGGCCTGAAGCTGCACCAGGATGCAGGCAGAGGCTGGTGGGAGCACAGAGGGTCCAGCGGAGATCAGGTGCCATTAGGTGTGCACAGGTAAGACTAATGCAAGAGGCGGGGAGAGGAGAGATTGGACAGCAGCGGCACAGGGCTCAGTCAGGGTCCTGGGCCCGTGAGCCCCCGGGCCCGGCTGGGAATGGCTTGCTTTGCTCCAAGAGGTCTCCAGGGGCTTCTCGTCCTTCTAGCGAACCCTCAACTTGCGTGGCGGCGTGCAAGGGGTAGAAGATCAAAGGCGAGGTGTTCTGCTTGGTTCAGGTTGGTGTAGGTCCAACATTAGGTCATGAGAGAAGAGCAGACTTCTTTATAGAAGAGCAAACTGAGGGCTAAAAGATTAAATTTGCTCCATGAACATAACTGGGAGATCGAGAGTATTTAAGGTCCTCGATCGGTCTAGCCCAGGGCCCTGGAAATGCATCACCCTCCAGCTTCTTGCTGCGGCTCAGCTAGGAATAGATGGGATTCTCTCTCAAACTATAGATCACTTTCTTTCCTTTAAAGTTTCAAGTCTCTTGTCCCACACAGGCCATGGAGACCATCATGTCCCCTACTGAGCAAATCTTTGGCACCAACCACACTCAGCTGGTCAATCTAAGTTAATGTGTGTTATCTCGTCATGATCATTATTTTGTATGAAGTTGTATTTCCTTGGTTCATTCTTTTAGATCAGTTCAATTACTAATGCCCCATGGTCAGCTAGGGCTGTCACTTAAAGGTTCACCTCCTTTTTCCCTGTCACCTGTTAAACTGCCAGGAGCTGGATGTATTTCTCTCTCTCTCTCTCTCTCTCTCTCTCTCTCTCTCTCTCTCTCTCTCTCTCTCTCTCTCTCTCTCTCTCTCTCCCCTCTTGTATGTTAGGGCAGGGTCTACAGGGTGTTCAGGGTCTCACTACTAGTGATCCACCTGTTTACAGCCTCCCAAGAGCTGGGATTACAGGTGCGCGCCACCACGCCCAGTCTCAATTGCTCTCTCAGTGCCCCAGGGGTAGGGCCAGCCCAGCAGGCCCAGGAATTGAAGCCCTGGCCCCTGCACCTGCTTGCAGGTGCTTTAATCTGCTGAGCTATTTGGCCAGCCCCTCAACGCACTTCATATTTCAGGAAATCGTAACTACACAGATCGGAGGCACCAGGCTCCAGCTTGTCGGCTTCATGGGTGCTCACCTTTTCATTGTCATGACAGTCCTGGAGATTTTCTTTCTCTTCTACAAGGAAACTAAGGGCTCTCTGAACTTGAATAATCTGCCTGACATAGCACAGCCAGGAGGTAGCAAACTGGAGCTCGAACCCAGGCCCCAGCTGCTGCGTCGGTGTCCCTGTGCTTGCTCTTTGGGGACCTCAGTGGCATCCATAATGCACATCTGGTTCTCACAGTAGGCCTGGGTGGGGCCCACGGGTACTGCTGAAGGCCTCGGGCGTGGGTATCCGAGACTCCTGGCATCCTGGTGGCAGCAGGGGAGAGCGTCCACGCATCACCCCTCTGTGCTTTCCAGCCCCCCATGGACCGGTGTCCTTGTCACTCGTATGACTGAGAGCTCTGCAAGGGGCTCATAGTGAGACCGTGGGATTCGCACCTCAATGCGAGTGAGACGATAGCATAATTGAGTCATCAGCCCTCAGTATCCAAGAACTTGGCCTTGTTCTCTCTTGACCCAGCACCCTTGGGCTGGAGACTGGGGAATATGTGTTCTGTTACACAGCAGCTGGGGGCCTTGTGCAAGTTATTTCATTCCCTTGGACCTCCTTTTTATCTTAAAAACAGAGGCACCAGATCCTGCCTCACAGGTTGGGGTGCAGATCAGTTCAGTGGGGGTCGTTCCTGGCACAGGGCAGAGGCTCAGTATGCCCTGGGCCTGGGCCATCAGGCAAAGGTTCACGTGCTTGGGGCCCCTCGGAGCCTGGCAGAGTCTGGCAAATGCCTCCACAGCAGTGCCTTAAGTGGATTCGGTTTCTGTGAATCTCAGAGGGTTTCTGCCTTGTTAACCATCACCAACTCAGGCAAGGCCTGGGGCTCCCTTGGATTTCTCTGGCTCCTGGCCCTTCATCCCACCTCTTCTCAGCCTGCCTGTCCCAGGATTGCAGTGACCTCACTGGTCATCTGCTCTCCCTGGCCTCTTCTCTGGCCTCTCAGAGGCCACAGTGCCTTTTCACATCATAACCTCTCCTGGATTAGAAAGTCCCTTCTTGATTCCCTTTGGTACCTCTCACCCCAAGCTATAAGGAGCGAGGGGGTACATGGAGCAAGACCAGAAAGAAAAACCAAGCCAGTTTTGGGGTTCTGTTTGCGTTTTCCTTTGCGGGCGAGGTATGAGGTGGCATTTTACTGTCTAATGTCTGCTTTGAAGGGAGACAGCCATCTGCCTGGTAATCATGGCCTTCCCTTGTTAGTCACTCTTAAGCAAGGGCCTCGCTGGGCTGATTCCAGTAAATAAGACACCAGACACTTTCAGGCTGTGGGACAAGGGGGCCCTCCCTCAATGTCTTCCCTGCCCAGCTCCAGCAGGGAGCTTTTCCAAGGTGGGTTTTCAGCTATTTGCTGCCCCTAAGAAGGAATGCTTGGTTCGGGTCCCTATCCCCAGGATTACCTCTTCCATTAGGGAGTCTGCTGGAGGGGAGCAATGACAGCTCTGCAGACCCCTATGAGAGACTGATGTTTGGTACTGAAGGCAAGGGGGAGCCTGGGCTGCAGGTGCCCTGCAGACACACCAGGTGTAGCACTGAGGAGGCTGGGCTCTGGGACTGGGCCCTGAGTGGTTCCCAGCACAGAGGGCAGAGTGTGGCCGGTACCATCAGGACGGATTCCACACGCATCCCACAGTGGAGGAAGGAGGGGTGGGCGGGAAGGGGCAGCTCTGGGTAGATTCATGCCTTCCTCCTGGAACCCTGTACCTCTGCTGGGATCCGCCCTTCATGTCAGGCCAGGACCTGAGCCCGTCACTTCTCAGGACCCAGCCAAGCCTAGCTCTGAGCCGGCTGCAGGCATCTGTCACCACCCACTCGCTCTGAGTCATCCCACACTTATCTGCTCAAATCGCACAGCCTTGAAATGCGCTCACCAGTTGGCCTTCCAGTGTGTGCTCCAGGGGAGGCTTGGAAGGAAGGCTGGGTGGGGGGGATGAAGAGAACTGGTGTGCCTGGCCTGGCGGGGATCTGAGACCCCCCTCCACTCTGTTCCAGGTCCCCGCAGGGTCACCGGCTGCCCCCCGGCTGCTCTCCATGGCCACCTGGAGCCCAGGTGCCGGGCCAGGCCACCGTCCAAGGCTGCTTTTCCAAGGGCCTCTGTTTTTTCTTTTTCATTTCGCCTCTTGCCTACCAAAGCCTTCCTCAGCCTATAAGTATTGTTCCCCCACTGTCTTCCCAGTAGGAGAAAAGATGCAGCAGCAGACAGATCCAAGTGTCCAAGTGCACCCGTCACCTGTGCCATCAGATGATCCCTGGTCCCTCCTCCTTGTCACTAAGCCCACCGAGTGGGCATCTCACAGTGCTCCACGGGCTGTCTGTGTGGCAGAGGAGCCTTCTCTTGGCTCCCACCCACATCTCTAAAGAGAAGGTTATTATGACCCTCCTCGGCCAGCAGCTCCCACTGGACCACTTTCCCCCGTCCCTCCTGACAGATGAGGAAGCCGCTGTGTAGTTGCCAAAAACTCCAAACTGTGCTTCTGGATAAACGCGAACACCCAGCCGCTGTGGTAAACCCGCGGCCAGGCTGAGCGCACCAGCTCTCCGTGCCATGCTCGCTGCCAGAACCCGGCACGGCACACTCAGGTGCACTTGACAGCGAAGGAGCCTGGAAATCACTCCCGAGTCCCTTTGGAGTCCGTCCCCCCCACTTCCTGCCCCTGAAGACCCCTGAGAGTGGCTGGGGCACACGGTTCATCTTTGTGTACCTGACGTGCCCTAGAGCCTGGACTCTAGCATAGTTTCCCTAGTGGATGTGTAAAGAAAAATGTCAGTTGCCCCAATGTATGTTTGAAATCCCCCCCAGACTCCTGCTGTCTCCTCGAAGTCACCCTAAGCTTTGAACAAGCATTTGTTAATCACGGTATTTAGCGGCTCCTGGTACCAGCCTTCCTGCTCAGCTCCAGCTCATCAGATGAGACTCCCGGAGCACGGTCCCGCTGTTTCTTCCCTTGCCTGGTGATCAGAGACAAATGTGCAATTACTTCTCCACCCTGCGAGAGACAGAGATGTGCGAGAGCCTTCCCTGTAGTTTGTTTCCACTCTCCCTAGGCCAGAAATCACCAGGCTCTATCTCCTCCCTCCCTCCCTTCTTTCCTCTCACTTTCTCTCCTTCCCTTCTTCCCTCCTTCCTTGATCCCTCCTTCCCTCTAT
>PVKA01026789.1:0-31307 GCA_004027165.1 Ctenomys sociabilis
CGAGCTGAGATCTCCCTCCTGGCCTCGAGGCACATGGGCCACTTCTCAGAGGAAGAGAGGGGACGTGTGCAGCATTTATTAACGGAACTCTTTTAAGATCAGGATGCTGGCCATGGGTGACCCAACTGTTCTTTCCCTGTAGGGAAAAGGGGGAAGGATGACAGGAAAAACAAAGAACTCTAAAGCTCCTAGATGGGAGATTTGTTGCTAGGTTCTTTGGCAGTAGTGGGTTTAGGCCAATAGAAGCAACAGAGATATGCTGTGTGGAATCTCTTTAGACCACTTCTTGCAGGGTGGTGGTTTAGCTGATGCTGAGTTGGGCAAATCCTATTAGTTTGCCATCATCAGGAATATCTGAGCCTTCAACACCAGATGCCTGAGAACAAAACAAAATAATAAACTGTGGTTATTTATAAACAAAATTGCAGGTTATAATTAAAACTGGCATGAGACTGTAAAAGTAAGGCAGGGGGCGGCAGGTCCCTGGAATTTAAATGGGAGTCTGGTGAAGGTGTTTTCTCAAGAAGAGAAGACTGGCTTACTGAACAGACTTTATAAATGTTCTAAGCGGGAGAAAGGAAGGCAGGCCACTCAAAGGAGACATCAGCTAAATGGCTAAGGGCAATCCACTAGACTTTAATATTCTCATTATTCAAAGGGTATAAAACTGATCTTCCCAGGCCATCTGTATAAAAGCTAAGATGGTTTAATAAGAAAAAAGTAATGAATACCAGCTTGAAAGTGACAGATCGATTTGACTGAGGTTCTTCCACAATTTTCTGCAAATTGGCAGCCACTGTAATCATGAAGAGAAAGTAATGAATGAGAAGCTATGTAAATCCACTTTAATCATGTTTTAAAAGCTTAAATACTGGTTAATGATCTTCTACACAGAACCAAAATGAAGGGGAAAAGATCAATCATTTCCCAAATGAAAGTATCTTTTAAACTCATCTCTGGATTGTACAAATATATACCTTGAATTATTGTTAAATTAACTTTCTTTAAAATGTGTTACGTAGCCTAAGACAGGCATCAGGTGCAAGAGGTATGATTTGCCTGTTCATGACCCAGAAAGTCTCAGAATAGGAACCAAGAAAGTATGGCCTGTGGGCTCTTTCTGTTCTGCCTGCAAATTAAAAATGGTTTTGAAAATGACAGAGACAACATGGCCCACAAAGTCCCTCACTTACAAACATTTGAACTGCAAATTTTCACAGGTATATACTGTAAGACTTACTTTGTCTGGCTTACAAATGAATTTGATGAACATTCTCTCAGAAAGAGCCATTTTTATGTCAGGGACTGCGTTTATTTTATGTCTGGCCTTTCACAGGAACACTGTGCTGACCTGTCAGAAATGATGATCTTTACCATCAGTGATACATACTTGTGGCTGACCTAATCCTAACCTTCACCCCTGCCTGCTTGCTTTTTCTAAAACTGAATCACCCAAGTTTGCTTACCACTGTACACCACAAGTACATATACCAAAACAGAAATAACCTATGACTTCTGTCACCATGTCTAACACAATATCCCAGAGGACTGGCTTTCACATACTATACAAGAAGTCACAAAGTAAACTGTAATTAATAACTGTAATTTCCACTAAACCAAGTATCATTTCAAGAATCTGCTGACCTATTCAATGTAATGAAATTCTAGGTATTAGGTGCTAAGTACACAGTGACACAGAAGGACAAGGGCAAAGCACAATGTGGTTACCTATTACTAAATCTCTTCCATCAACCAGGCCAGCAGAAATGAGTTCCTGAGAGACGCCTTCTGCTGTATCTGCAAGGACAGAGAAAAAATTGCTCCAGCTTATCACTGTTGGCTCTGAGCCAGCATGGGTAGTGGCACTGCCAGATCCAAGCTAATTTCTAGAGCCACAGAACAAGAAGGCAGGAAGCTGTTCTTTCACTGGGGATTATCATAAATGAGAAATTTTCAAATGTCTTCATAGAAGGTAGAATCTGATAGGTGCCAGACATCAGCTCAAAGTACAGATAACTGTCTAAGCATTTGAAGACACACCCATGTCAGAAGAGCTCCAAACAGTGATACTGCAGAAGAAATTTGTATTTTTAAGAACTATGGACTTAAGCTATCTAAGCTCTGAGCCATGAAACTGAATGTAGAACTCCAGCGCTAATAACAAAGATGATTTATTTTCAAAAAAGAAAAAAAATTGCAATCCCTTCTCTTTGAGGATCCTATTATAAGTGCTTTGCTAAAATCATTTTTTACTCTAGTGGCTTTTCTGCTTACCCAATCATCTCAGGTGATATAATGTGAGCAATGGGTATAATTAGAAAAGAAAAAGACAAGGACAGACTATTTCCTAATTAATTTCATATTCAAGTGACTCAGAGGTACTGGCTTTTGGGGGATGGACATTGGGCCCCACATCCACACAGATGACCAGCAATTTTAATTTTAATTAATTCCTGAAAATGTGACTGCTTGGCTCTAAAAAAGTAAAACATACACCTCTGTAAATTTGCCCCTGCTCTCTTTAATGCTCAGTTGCTGGCACTGACACAGCCCAAAGAGTAATATGGAACACAGAACAGGTATCTGCTGGCTGCCAAAATAAACACTCTATGTAACTCAGACTAGAGAAACAAAACCTACACCTTTTCCATCCTGAAATTCATGGTCAGGAACACCACATTCAGTGTGTTTAGTTTCTGTATGACAACAAAGTAGACTGGAGGCCTCATTTTCTCTTTATTATCATAAGGAATAAGCATACACAGAGATCAGGGCAAGAACTCTACACCTGGAAAAATCTTTGAACACCAGCTACCTCTTTCAAGCTATGTAACCCATTTTTACTTCTCTCCAACTTTTCATCTCATAATCTGTTAAAGAGAGTAATTTCTTCTTAGGAGGCTGATATCAGAGTTTAAGGAGACAAGGCCATTAGCACAATGCCTGCCCCACAGTAAGCAGTAAGTAAAAGAAGTATTCATTACTATTTATATATTATATTACACTTTCCAAATAAGCTTCCTAATACAACACCTACATTTTTATTTTATTTATATGTCCCCCAAACCTAAACAAGTAATTTTTATCACTTTTTAAATCTAAAGACCAAGAAATTCACATTTAATTAAATTTTTTAAAAAACTGAAGTTGTTTTCAATCTTTTGGATACGTCACCTCTCCCAGGAGTAAATTCAAATCGAATATCATTTAGTTCTTTTTTGGAATTCCTATGAAACAAAACAGAATGAACAGAATAAGAATTTCTCAACTGACACACACAAAGTCTGCCTACACCAGAACTATGCCTTGTCTATATCCTCAGATCACATAATGCGTAGTGCATATATTCACACTGCAGGACTCAGGGCTGAGAACCATCATTTAACTGTCCTGCAAGCCTCTGCCCCTGTGTCCATACTGATTAATATAAAAATCTCATAAAACCCACTCTCATCTCTTTCCCAGTAAGATGATGCTATGTTTGAATAAGTTCAACAAAGTTCATTTGGTAGAAATTTAAGCCTCAATGCAAGACAGGAAAGGTGGAACTTTGGGGGTAGAGAGGACAGGGTCTTACTATGCAGTTTAGGTTGGCATTGAACTCACTATGTAGCACAGGCTTGCCTCAAACCTCTGGCAGTCCTCCTGCCTCAGCCACCCAAGTGATAAGATTTCAAGTGTGCACCACAAGGCCCAGCTCTGAGGTAAGACTTTCAAGAAAAGATTAGCTCATGAGGGCTCTGTCCCCCTAAGTGGGTTAAGGCCCCTGGGTGAGCTTATTATAAAACTGAATTTAGCCACCTCTTGTTCTTTGCCCATGAGATAAGGAAGCACAAAGGCCCTCAACAGATGTGGACTTCTAAACTTTGGACTTACCAACCTTTAAAACTGTAAGAAATAATTTTGTTCTCAACAATGACCCAGCCTTAGGTATTTCTAGTTTTATAACTACAAAATAAACAAGGACAGACAATCATATAAAACTGAAAGAAGTCAGGCACCCTAGCACATACTTGTAATCTTGGCAATGAAGGAGGCTAAGGCATGAGGATATCAAGTTTGAGTCACACCAAGGCATCTTATCAAGATCCTGTCTCAAAATAAAAATCAAAAGGGCTGAGTCCCCAATGCTGTCAATTAAAAAACATTGAAAACTATGCTAGCACAGGTAAATGTAGTTAAAATGATACAGCAATGTTTTCCAGCCTTGTGACCACTCCCAGATCACTTATCCCCATACACAGATCACTGGAACCTTGCCTGTCTCTAATGCTCAGTCAGGGACAATTCACAAAATATATGATATTCTCTCAAATTCTACAGAATTCAGAAAAGAACATGTGAGAATGGAAAGATGAAGGGAAATCTTGGAGGTTATTTCTAGATAGGAATGGGTAGGATTTGGGTACATAGAGAGGGTAGGGCCATGCTAGCATCAGAGATAAACCACAACTCCAGAAATTGAAACATGACTGATGAGGCAGTTCCAGTATAGTGATCACTACACTAGATACTGAGATTAACTTGCTTTCCTAGAAATTCTGGTTGAAAGTAGAGCAACTGGAAGATTATGTCAAAAGAAGAGACATACCTGATTACCTATGAACCAAGGCCATCTTATCTACACAAAGTGCAGGGTTTGAGTCTATTTGACAAATAAAATACTCGACCATTTCACTGAAACTGTGGTTAAAATTCAGTGACTTATCTCAAACACAAGTTACCCCATATGATCTTTCTCTTGAAATGCTTTCTCTCTACAGTGACAAATAAAAACTTGCATTAATGCTTGTAGGCCACCTGAAACTAGCTTTTAGCTGTGCAGGAAAATATTATAAATCGGCATCTAACTTAGACTTGATTATTAAAGGAGCCATTTGACTTCAGCAGTAGTAAAAAGAATCTTGCCTTCTAACTGCATAACTTGTGAACATTTTCATCTTCCTGCAACACATTGCTACAAGTCAAAAGAAATTTCTTTAAAGAGACAACTATTTACTTGTATATTACGAAAATAAGATTACCACAGTATCCTATTAATACAGAACTACTTAAAATGAGACTAGCTTTATGGAGTAATTTTTGTAAAGAAGAAACCAGATCTTCATTCTTCATATTTATGGCATAATTTTACTGCTCCAAGTAAGACCAAAAGCTGCTCAAAGTAGCTCTCATTACCTCAATCTCTAACAATGACCTTACTGAGATGACAACTAGAAATTCACAAGGACAGTGAGGGACTGGTCAACAGTAATATAATGAGGCACTTTTCATATGTCAGGAATAGTTAAAGGACTGAGATGTCTCATATGATGCTGTTTTTAATATTTTTTTCAAATGCATTTATGAGTAGAGAGCGCTAAATGCAATAATACAGCAGCCACAGGTAACCTAACAAGCTAGAATTCTAATCCCAGTACATGCTACTAGCATGGGAGAGGAGGTTGTGATGGTTTATCTTGACTGTTGACTGGCCTGAGAGGCCTAAAGTAACTATTTTGGAGGCGTGGCTTTGGGCCCTGTATCTGGTCCCTAACCCCTCCTCTCTGGTGCTCTGCTTCCTAGCAGTCATGAGGTGAGCAGCTTTGCTCTACTCTGCTCTTCTGCCACGATCTTCCTGCCATGGAGTCAACCACCCAGAGACGGACACCTCTGAAACCATGAGCCAACCCAAACTTCTCTTTAGTTTGTATTGGGTATTTTGTCCCACCAGTGGAAAAGCTGACCAATGCAGGAGTTTAAAATGCATAGACTGCTAGCTCAGTGGAATAAGTGCTTGCCTAGCAAGTGTAAGGTCCTGAGTTTGATCCATCGTACCACCAAAAAATTAATAAATTTATTAATAAATAAATTTTCTCTCTATAAAAACTTAGCCAGAATTGAGCATAGTGGTGCAAGCATATAATCTCAGCACTCAGGAAGCTGAAGCAGAAGGACTGTTTTGAGTTTGAGGCCTGCTTAGAGTATAAGCAAGACGCTGTCTCAAAAGGTCAGCCTGCCACTCAGAACCATGTATTTGCCACACACAAAAAAAGAACACTGAAAGTATGTTCAGAAATATTTATTTTCATCCTTATTTGATCTATCACAATCAAAAAACTAGCCAGTATTCTCTTGTGATGGTTTGTGTCCAGCTGGGCCCCCAAAGTCTCATGCAGTCATTGGGGCAGGATCTCAGAGCTTCCAATGCTGGGACCACCCACCGTGGGGCGGGTGGCCAGCACACAATGCATGGAAGGGAAAGAGGCTGACCAGCCCCTCACAAAACACTCAGCCATCTGATAGATGCCGCTCCGCTTTGGAGCCAGCAGAGTTTGCACTAAAACTTCCACTGACTGTGAGCTAAATCAACTTTTCCTTTCTTAATTTTGGGTGTTGGGTATTTTGTCCCAGCAATGAGGAAAAAGTGAGACACCTCTTGAATTTGTTGATCTTTGAGTCTATGGTGCTTATATCATCACATTATAAGACTAATCATGCATGAACTCAGGTGGTACTGTTACTCATCTTGAAAACTTATAGACCATGTTGTGTAACCCAGACTAGCTATGCTGCTGATGTACACACCAGTCACTACTGGCTGGGAAACAACTGAAAGGACACACAACAGTCAGTCCCAGTGCCTGTTAACAGCCAGGTACTCACACTGTTTCTGTTAGCTCTGAGGAAAATAATACACCTGGAAACAAAGAGCAACCAGTGCTCAGAATACAGAGTCCTATCCAGTTAATCTGATGCAGACAATTACAACTTCTATCGAGCACTCACAAAACACTTACCTTAATCTTAGTACTAGACTGATAGGGACCTTGGTTTCTTGTGAACCTGATCCTGAAGACAGAGCCTAAAATGCATTGAAGAATTAAAGTCATTGCATGCAACATTAAGGGTGGAGGTGAGGGGCCAGGGAGACGGCTCAGTGGAATAAACCCTGGCAAGTGCAAGGGCCTAAGTTTAATCCCCATTTTCCCCACACACACACACGCAAAAAAGGGTGGAAGTGACTAACAGTCATCTGTAACGTAATCATCCACTTGGCAGTCATTTCCTTCTCTCCAGGTGAGGTTATCCTCTCCCTAATACAGTTTCTGCCATGGAAGACATGCACTCCAACAGAAGCAAAAGGTCAGCCTGCCACTCAAACCCAGAATTTCAATACACATCCACACTTACATTTTGTTTTTTTCAACTGCTATTCCCTAGCACAACAATAAAAACATGAAGCTAGGTTTCTCCCTATAAAAACTCAGCCAGAACTGAGCATAGTGGTGCAAGCATATAATCTCAGCACTTGGGAAGGACTGTTTCAAGTTTGAGGCCTGCTTAGAATACAAGCAAGACTCTGTCTCAAAAAGAATTCCACCAACACAATATCTTCCCCCCACACTGTCTTTCACGTGGCAACACACAAGATAAGGCCTAAACTGGCTGCTCCTTAGAAATCTATTCAATCCAAGGTTCCAGATCTTTTCATGGCCAACCTAAATCTCTCTGAAAACTGTGTAGCTAACTTCTTCTTACTAATGGACATACCATTTATTTTAAAGTATTTACAAAATTAATTCAATGTTTTTGGCCAAGCATGATAATGCCTGAGAAGCTGAGGCAAGAGGATCTTAAGTTTGAGGCCAGTTTGGTAACTTAGTAAGACCCTGTCCCAAAATAAAAAAGAAATAGGGCGCATCTCAGTGGTAGAGCACTTGCCTAGCACACTTAAGGCCTTGTCTTCATTCCTCAGCACTAGGCAAAAATGTTTCCATCTCCATTCCTAAAGTAATAGTATTTTTTCTCCTATAATATAGAGCAAAAATGGAAAGCCTGAAGGATAAAAACATTAAATGCAACCACTGCCATAACTAACTGTAGTGCTCACAGCAGTGGTTTCCAAAAACAGACTAAAACACATAGGTGCAAAAAGAAAATTCACAAGTTCCATTTTCTTTAATCTAAAAAGTTAGAAAAAGGAAAAAATTGCCATGTTTAATAAATAAACTAAATTCAAACTCTTCTGTTATCCACATGGCATAAGGTTACAAGCTATATTTAGGATGAGAAGTTTCTTAAAGGGAGCATAAGAATTCATAGTAAGCAGGGATTCACATTGAGGCCTTTATTCACTCAACTGCTTGCAGTATGCTATGACTTAATGTAGTTTGTGTGTTCTGGGCTCAGTTTATGGATCCACATTACCTAGTTTTGAAAAAAAAAAAAAAACTCAAAAAATTGATCAATATCTTTAAAAGAGTAATACAGAGAAACCATGGATGGAGAAAGCATTAGTAAACCATCCAACATACGAGAAAACACAGAAAACGGCTAAGATGATGATTCTCTTAGTTGCAGTATGACCTCCATTCTAAAACTGAATTTAACAATGACTTAATAAAAGTTGACAAGTTGACAAATTAGCCAAAACTTTCTGGTATTTAAATGTCTCATCATTGACTAAATAAGTTAATATGTTGCTCAAAATATGTTGCTTAAGACCTGAGTGATTTCTATAAATATCTCTTATATGTTCATACTCAAAACTATGAAGACAGGAATTTCTAACTTGTTTCAAAATCTAATAGAGACAACAGCCTAAGGACTGTGCTCCCATTGACATTTCATTTACTTGTGTACCGACAAGGCAGCACTGGGGCATGTCCCCACTGTACCTGAGCTGCTTTTGCTGGCTCTGCTGGTGGTGGCAGTGAGACTTGAGTTGGCTGTGTAGGCATCTGCCCAGCTGGCTGAGGTAGACGTGCAGAAATCGGTTCCGGAATCTGGAGCAAAGTACCCATGGGATCCGCTGTGGAAAAGAGCTGGAACAGAACCACACATACAGTACCATTGGAGTAAAATGGGAGACTTTACAGGGTGACACATGCACAGTAATTTTTTCATCTTCAAACAAAAGCATTTGAGAACTGAGGTGTCACTGTACTACTTTTTGCCACTCCTCTGAATATATTCCAAACGAAGTCAAATATTTCTAGGGCTTTATATTTTAGCATGTTTCTGAGATATACTTACATCTTTAAAAATTCATCCATTTTTAAAATTTTTAAATACAATATAATGATAAAAAATACAAATAATACAAGATTTCACCAAACAATACAATAAGAATTCAATAATGGTTGCTGTATTTTATGCCATCCCCAAACTAGCCATTCAGATCATCAGATACAAACGTGTAAGATTAATTAAAAAAAAAAAAAAACGAAGAAGTTAGAAAAAATACGAGAGGAAGAAAAAAAATCAAGTTAAAAAAAAAAAATTTAAGCATTAACTGCTCCTTTCAAAAGACCAGCAAAAATCAACAATTATCTAAACTATTCTGCATATATATATATAACTTAAAATATTTTCCCTTATTCTATTTGTCCTTTTCCTCACCCATTTTTCCTTCCCATTGAACAATTTCTTTCCCTTTCACAGTATCTGTTGTAATTCATCCTTTTATTTTAAATGTATTTGGTACAGAGTCTCACTACATAGCTCTGACTCAGTGATCCTGCTGCTTTCAGCTTCCCCAGCCCTGGGATTACAGGAGTACCCCACCATGCCTAGACTCTGTGGCTGGCTCAGTACACCCAGAGGCAGGGCCGGTGTGGCTTGTAGTGCCAGGAATCAAACCTGGCCCTATGCTTACCTAAGCAGGCACTTAGTCCCCTAAGCCATCTTGCCAGGCCAATTCATCCATTTTAAATGCATAAATTCACAATTTACAGAACTGTATAAGCTTCACTATAATCTAGTTTTTGACAACTTTTGTCACCTAAAAATTGGTCTTTACACTTATAATTAATCCTTTCATATCCAACCCTAGGCAACCACTGGTGTACTGCAAATTACCTTTTCTGGACTTTTCATACATATACACAGTACATGGTCTTTGTGTTCAGCTTCTATTGCTGTGCATTGTACTTATTTTTAAACAAATATCATACCCTTCGCCCAGCAAAATGGAACCTCTAAAACACAGATTTAAGTGTGTAAAGAAGCTACATTTTTCTATGTATGGAGCTATGGTTAGAATATGCCCTGTCCCCACCAAAATTCACATCAATGTTTAATCCCCAAATATAACAGTGCTGAAAGAGACAAACAAGACCCCTACGCCAATGAGATATGGTAACACACAATCGACAATTATCTAAACTATTCTGTATATATATATATATATATATATATATATATATATATATATATATATATATATATAACTTAAAATATTTTCCCTTGTTCTATTTGTCACATCAGTGATCACAACACTAGAAAAGCTGAGGCAAGAATATTGCCTAGAGTTGGAGGTCTGCCTGAACTACAAAATTTCAAGACCAGCCTAAACTATAGTATAGCAAGACCTTGTCTCAAAAACCTAAAACAAAAAAGACCTTAAAGCGGCTGAATGAAGTGGGATGTGACTGAGTCATGACCATTCCTATGAAGGAATTAATGCAGGTCTTGCAGCAGTGGGTTCCACTCCTATGAAAGGAAGTTGTTTTTAGAGGAAATCTGGCACCTCTTCTTTGCTTTCTCTTTTGCCATATGACCTCTCTGCTCTCTAGCTGTGTGACCTCTCTTACATAAACTCCCACTATATGCTGCCCTGCTGTAAGACACACAACATGCCCTCTCCAGATGTGGCCAACCCATCCTATACTTGTAGACTTTCAGCTTCTAAAACTGAACTAAATAAATCTCTTCTTAAAGAGAAGTAATTACCCAGCTTCAGGTATTTTGTTGGGCTAAGATATGTGATGCTTTCTCTCACTTGAAAAAATAATTAAGCAGTAACTCCTTAGTATATCTGAAACACATTTCAAGATGGACATGAACCTTTGTAACTTATTCTGTATTACTTTAATATTTACAAATATTTCATAAATTTTAACAATGTAATTTCAGGAAAAAGAATTGAAGTTGAATACAACAACAAGTTAATTCATTTCAGAATTTTAAGTGAGTGGACAAAATATCAATGACTATCAAAATGAATACATTTTTAAAAGTTCAAAAGGCAATAATAGAAAACAACTAGCTAATATTATACAAATAAAATCCAGGGTTGGAGAGATAGCTCAGCGGTATAAGCACCTGCCTGGCAAGTACAAGGTCCTGAGTTCAATCCCCGGTACCACATGCTGTGCCAGCCCCAGAATACAATGGTAGCCCTGTAACAGGGCATGGTGGCACATGCCTATAATCCCAGCAGCAGGGAGGCTGAGACAGGAGGATCACTACAAATCTAAACTGTGTAGTCAGATCCTATATCAAAAATAATCGATCAGTCAAGCAATCAATCCAGGAGAATGAGGAATAAAATTCTGTGTTCATCTGACTACAGACTTAAAAGCTGCAGATTAGAACACCTGCAAGCATGTGCAGGGGCCAGAGGTTTGATCCCCGAGTCTGCCGTGCCAGCCCTGCCCCTGGAGCATGCTAAGACAGCAATTGAGATTGGGTGTGGTGGTGCATGCCTACAATCTCACCACTTGGGAGGCTGTAAACAGGAGAATCACTATGTTTTCAATCTAGTAATGAGACCCAGGACACCCTGTAGACCCTTCCCTGAAATACAAAAAAAAGTTTTAAAAAAAAGACATAAAAGGAAGTAAAAAGTTATTCATTGAAACCAACCATGTTGGCTGGTGACTGTAATCCCAGCACACAGGCTGAGGCAGGAAGATCCTAAGTTCAAGTGCAACTTGAGCAACTAAGTAAAACTCTGTCTCACAATAAAAAGCTGACGATATAGCTCATTGTAAAAACTCGGGGTTTAATTCCCAGTATCGGGGGAAAAAAGTTATTCACTGGTTCTAGATTTTGATAGCAAAATAGTGCTTTAGGCCAGGCATGGTAACACATGCCTGTAGTCTCAATACTCAAGAGGCTAAAGCAGGAGGATCACTGAGTTTGAGGCCAGCCTGGGCTACAAAGCAAGTCCAACACCAGCCTGAACTGCATCATGAGACCTTATCTCAAAAATTAATTTAGGGCCAGCCAGATAGCTCAGCAGACTAAAGCATTTGATTAGGCAGAGCACAGTAGCCAGGGTTTGATCCAGTGTGCCATGCTGGTCTCGCCCCCAGAATGTGCTGAGACAACAATAGAGACTGGGCATGGTGGCGCACACCTATAATCCGAGTGCTTGGGAGGCTAAAAATAGGAGAATCACAAGTCCAATCTATGTAGTGAGACCCTATACCAAATACATTAAAAAAAATTAATTAAAAAATTAGAACAGGGGCTGGGGAGATAGTTCAGTAGAATAAGTGCTTGCCTGGCAAATGCAAGGTCCTAAATTCAATGCCCAGTACCACACACACACAAAAAAAAGTCAATATAAATATTAATGCCATTTTTTAAAGTTAGCTTTCAAATGTACGCACATATTTATAATAAAGACAAAGGGGATATATAAAACAAAGTATTAAGCACATGTGGAAAAGCTAGACTCAAGGGCTGAGGAGGTGGTTCAGTGGAATAAGTGCTTTCCTGGCAAGCGCAAGGGCCTGAGTTCAATCCCCAGTTCCACAAAAAAAAAAAAAAAAAGAAAGAAAAGCTAGACTCCTATTACAGTATACTGTTGGTGGGAATCTGAAATGGTATGATTTCCTCAAAAAAATAAGCACAAAATTTATGCATTACCAGCAATTCCATTTCCAGGAATGTGAAATCAGAGTCCTGAATAAATACTTATACACCCATGTTCACAGCATCGTCATTCACAACAGCCAAAGGCAGAAGCAACTCAAATGTTGAGAAACAAAATTTAAGATGTGTGTGTACATACATGTGCATGATGGAACATTATTCATCCTTGAAATGGAAGAATATTCTGACATGCTACCAAGGGTGAACCTTGGAGTCACTGTGCCATGTAAAATAAGCCAGTTAGAAAGGGGTAGGTGCTATGTGACTCCACCTATATGAAGAATACAGAATAATCAGGCTATAGAGAGAGAAAGTAGAACACGGACTGCCAGGTTATAGGTGTAAGAGGCAATGGAGAATTAATATTCAGTGGACAGAGAGTTAGCTTGGAAAGATGGAAAAATTTTGGAGACAGATGGTGGTATCTGAATTGCAGTATGAATATACTCAATGTCACAGAACTGAAAATGATTTATGTTATGTGTTTTGTCATAATTTTTAAAAAACAATGTAATGAACATTCAGTCATTCACATGAAGATGCAATTTAGGCAAAGGCACAGAAGTAAGAAAAACTTCAAAAAAAAAATAAAAAAGAAAAACTTCAGATAATCTATCAAGTACCTTTTCACCTAATTTCTGAGAAATTAGTCAATGGTAGGTTAAGTTAAATGCAATCTAAAGTCTCAGATTAAAAAAAAAAGAAGTTATTTCTTGCACATACTTAAGAGTATTTCTGACTCAGTTTGTCCCTCATTCAGGGACACAGGTCCTTGTGGTAGGATCAAGGAAACAAACAAAAAAAAAACCAGTGACTTCCTTCTAACTTCTCCTTGTACAGAAGACATGGTCATGCATCATTTTTTAGGAGTTAGGAAAATATAATTCTATCACACACCAAGAACAGCCAGAAATACTAGTAAACAGCAGTGTTAGTGTAAGTCTATCAGATATGAGCCTACTATTAGTAGATAAGGTATAGGATCTATTTTAACTGTTATATATTTCTATCTATAAATCATGTATATAATACTATATTCATATTGTGTACTACGTATATGTTTATAAACCAATAATGAGGGCTGGCCAGATAGCTCAGCAGATTAAAGCGCTTGCTTAGGCAGTCACAGGGACTGGGGTTTGATCTCCAGCATGCCATGCCAGTCCAGCCCTCAGGGCACGGTGAGATGGCAACTGAGACTATGTATGGTGGTGCATGCCTGTAATCCCAGTGCTTGGGAAGCTGAAAACAGGAGAATCACTGTGAGTCCAATCTGTGCAGTGAAACCCCTGTACTAAGTACTAAATAAATAAACAAACAAACCAATAATGAGCTGAGAATGGAAAGTGCTGTCAGAAAAAAGAATACAATGAAACCATGAAATGACATTTTCTCAGGTAGTGAGAATAAGCCCCGCTGGCTTCCAGTGGATAATGTTAGCTGTGTTATTTTAACTGGTGTGGGAAGCACTTAGGAAATTAGTAAAGCACACTCAGGGTATGTATGGGTGGTTGTGCAGGCCCAAACTGGAGTGCTATGTTTGGTCCCTTGTCCCTTTGTCTCGTCCTCTGCTCTGCTTTCCAATTCCCATGAGTTAAGCCACTTTGCTCTTCTGTACCCACAAGCCCTGATGGTTCTACCCTGCAGCCAGCTGATCATGGACTAAATTCCTTGAAAACATGAGCTAAGTTAATGTCTCCTGTAAGATGTAACATGTATGGTGTCTCAGCCACAAGAAAGCTGGCCAATAACATGGCCTAAGTGGGTTCCACTTAGTAGGACGCCCTATCACACTGAGCCAGTAAGGGCTGAAAACAGAATCTTTGAAAAGGAAAAGGCTGAAAAACACATCAAAGGGGAAGGTAGCAATATGATAAATTCCTGGACAAATTAATGCAAAAAAGACATTTTATTTCAAACAGTACAAGTCAAAAAACATAAGTCATAAAGTTAAAAAAATAAAGAAATTCTAGGCCCTTTAGTACAAGTTTTACAACTTAGCTAGTATACAGTCTCATTCACATTTAGGTAGGCCACACACAAAAAAAGGATACTTATAATTAAAATCAAAATAAAACAAAATTATATACACTTTAGCAAGAATTAGTAATCTTGCTTACCTCAGAATTTGATAATGATTCTTTCACCCGAGGAGACTAAAGAAATAAAAAAAAAAAAAAAAAAAGATAATCATTAATTCAGAACTTAGGTTACTTACACTCAGGTTCCAAGTACTATTTAATGAAAGTCAACTCATTTTCATTCTGAGTCATGACATTTATAAGCAACTTGAAAGTTTTCTGAAAAAATAAAATTGTCATATTATTGTATTTTTTTTTTTGCCTAAGTAGCCTGTAATGAAATATATCAATATGTACATCGTATTTTAAAATTTCAGAAGCAAATAGGATCAAACTGTCATAGTTCTCCAGCAGCAGGGAAGACACACTAAAAGTAAAATTCTTTCTACTAATCATGAATATATTATGTGCCTAACATAACCTCAAGGCAGTTATCCAATATATTTTTAAGCCACAGTAATTGATTATGGGCTTAAACAGGAAAAAAGCCCTGAGCCAAAATTAAAGAATAATAATCTGAATGATGCATTTTAAGAATGTGCTATCTAAAAAAGGTAAATTGGAATATGACCTCAGACTTGCAGTGATCCTCCTGCCTCAGCCTCCCAAGTACTGGAAATGTGAGCAAAACCATGCATGTTAAATAATTATCTTTTTAATAGGGAAAAAATGTCTGTTGCCCTTATTCTTGTTGCTAGATATTCAGGAGGCTGTTATATAAATGTGGGTAAAATAAAAAATATTAAGGGCAACAGTAAATAAGTTAATACAAGATAAGGTGAAGTCACAAAAAGCTAGTTTGAACCAAGATTTACTTGAAAATGACTGATATAATCCACCTTACGAAAAATCTAAACTAGGTTTACTTGGTTAAATCATAATATCGTGTAGCAATTCTGGATCCAAACACTAGTTACCAAAAAGCACCTCTAAAGAAATCTAACCAACTATGAATTTAGTCAGACTAAAGTCACCTACGGTTTTCAAATTTTTCATCATTTTATTAATAAGAATCAAGATCCTGGAAAGATTTAGATAATAGCTTATGTATCATACCAAGTGGCCAAGTCAAAACCTTTTTTTAAAAATTGTATATTTACAAATAATTTTAAGTTTTCTTTACTCTTGTTTTGTTTTTACAGAAAAGGTGTGCAAATAAGACCAATACCCAAAGAGCCAGTGAGATAGCTCAGAGGACTAAACACCTTCTTAGGCAAGCAGAGGGATGGGGTTCAATCCCCAGTACGTATCACAATGGCCCTGCCCCACGGCCTGCTGAGCTGGCCATCAAGATAGGGTTGATGGCACACATTTGTAATACCAGAGGCTAGGGAGGCTGAAAACAGGAAGATCACCATGAGCCCAAGCTGCACAGTGAGACCCTGTACCAAATGCATTAACAAGCTGAAAGCCCTGGGTTCGGTCCTCGGCACCAAAAACAAAAACAAAATTAACCCAGATGGATGTACCCACAAAACTATCTTTCAAAGTTAATGGAAAAACAAGGTATTTCAATGACAAAGAACACCTGAAGAAATTCATCAACACCAAATCAGGACTACATTCTATAAAGAGATAACAATGATTACAACTCCATGAACCCCGTCAGAAGGAATCCACCAGACAATGCAGACAAACAAGAGGTGAAGGGAGAGCCAACAACAGGAAAATAACATGACAAAATTAAGTTAATACACATTAGTTATGATCATGAATATGAATGGTCTCAATTCTCTGATGAAAAGAAACAGATTGGCATAATGTATCAAAAAACAAGATCCAATAATATGCTGCATAAAAAGAAACACATTTGATTCTAAAAGAAATTAACAGACTGAAAGTAAAAGGATGGAAAACAGTACTCCTTGTGGCAGAAATGCAAAAAAAGCAGAGGTAGCTATTCTATTTGCAGCTGAAGCCTAGTGATTAGAGACATAGAAGGTCACTACATCTTGGTAAAGGGAACAATCCAAGAAGAAGAGGTAACAATCATACAATCATTACACCCAATTATATAAAACAAATATTAACAGACATGAAAACCAAATAAGCACTAACATAATTGTATTGGGGGCTCTCCATATTCCACTGTCAAATAGATCACTAGACAACAAATAAAAAATGAAATATTAGGACTTAACCAAACTGTTGAACAAATGGATTTAGATGTCTACAAAGTATTTTACCCCAAAACACAAGAATACAGATTCTTCTCAGCCACACATGGGAAATTCTCCAAAACAGACTCCATACTAAACCATAGAACATGCTTAAATAAATGAAAAGGAACTCAAATTATCCCATTCATGTTATCAAACAATAGTGCAGCGTCACTGGAAATTAATGGCAAAAAAGCTGCAAAAATTCCATAACTACACGGAAATTAACAACCTGCTGAATAACCAACAGATCACTGGCAAAATTAAAGAAGAAACTAGATAGTTTCCACTATTATTAAATGACAATACAACATACCAGAACCTGCAGGACACAGTGAAAGCAGTCCTAAGAGGAAAATTTATAGACGTGAATACTCATCTCAGGAAAACAGAGAAAGCTCAAATAAACAACCTAATGCTGAACCTCAAACTTTGAGATAAAGAAGAGCAGGTCAAGCCTACAGCTAGTATGGGGGAGAAACTTATAAGGAACAGAGCAGAAATTAATATAATGGAGACTGAGAAAACAATACAAAGAATCAATGAATTAAAGAGTTGGTTCTTTGAAAGATTAAATAAAACTGAAAAATCTTTAGCAAACCATAACTAAAATCCACACAATCAGTAATGAAAAGGTTGAAATCACAACTGACATTGGGAAATCCAGAGAATCGTCTATACCTAACTTTGAGAACTTGTATTCCAGTAAGATGGAAAACAGAAGAGAATGGACAGATTTCTAAATATGTATGATCAAACCTGAATCAAACATATACAAAAATCCTAAATAAACCAACATCAATCAATGAAATCAAAAACCTAACAATAAAGAAAAAC
Source organism: Ctenomys sociabilis (assembly GCA_004027165.1). NCBI lineage: Eukaryota > Metazoa > Chordata > Mammalia > Rodentia > Ctenomyidae > Ctenomys > Ctenomys sociabilis. Next base: position 17,726 of record PVKA01026789.1, read on the forward strand.
CCAAGACCTCATAGATTCACTGTTGAACTGTACCAGAAATTTATAGAAGACCTAATGCCACTATTTCAAATGCTTTCATGAAAATTGAAAGGGATGCAATACTCCCAAGTTCATTCCTAGAAGCAAGCATTATCATGGTATCAAAACAAGAGAAAGATACAACTAAGAAAGAGAATTATAGTCCAGTCTCCAAACACGGACGCAAAATTCCTCAGTAAGATACTGGCAAACAAAATGCTACAAATCATAAAGATTATGCACCATGACCAGGGGATACTACTCCTAGGGATGCAGGGATGACTTAACATACATAAATCAATAAAGCTAATACACTATATTAACAAGGCCAAGGATTAAAAAAAATATATATGATCATATCAACAGATGCAGAAAAAGCTTTTGACAAAGTCCAGCACCCATTCATGATTTAAAAAACCTTACAGAAAAACAGAACGGATAGTCTTTATTTATCTCAATGTAGTAAAAGCCATCTATGACCATACATAGCCAACAGCCCTGCATATGGACAAAAACTGAAAGCTTTTATTCTAAAATCAAGAACAAGACAAGAATATTCACTATCTCCACTCTTATTCAACACAGTCCTGAAAACTTTAGCCAGAGCAATCAGATAAGAAAAAGAAATGGGGACCAGGTGTGGTGGCGCACGCCTGTAATCCCAGTGCTGGAGAAGCTAAAACAGGAGGTTAATTAGGAGTCTGAGCTGTGCAATGAGACCCTGTAGCAAATATTACATACATACATAAATACAAACATAAATACATAAATAGAATAATGACAGGAATGGAAAAGTTAAATTATCATCATGATACTCTACATAGAGGATACCCTAAAATCCACCAAAAGACTTCTACATTTAATAAGCAAATTTAGTAGCATAGCTGGATACAAAGTCAACAATCAAACATCAATATCCCTACTTTACATGAATAACAAACTTAACTGAAATAGAAATTATGGAAACAATACCCTTTACAACAGCATCAAAATACGTAGGAATCAATCTAATGAAGTGAAAGACTTCTACACTGAAAACTACAGTACTCTGAAAAAAGAGACTGAAGAGGATATCCCTTGCTCTTGAGTAAGAAGAACCAACATGGTAAAGTGGCATACTTCCAAAAACGTTTTGCAAATTTAAAACAATTCCAATCAAATTTCCAACAGCCTATCTCACTGCTGAACTAGAGAATATATCCCTAACATTCATTTATAACAAGATCTGCAATAGAAAAGACAATTCTAAGAAACAAAGGCAAAGCAGGGGGCATCATAGTCCCTGATTTAAAATTATACTATAAAGCTATAAAGATAATAACATGGTACCAGCCACAAACAGACCCAAAGAGCAACAGAGCAGATTAGAAGATGCAGAAGAATCTTGAATTCTATAGGAGAGTTTCAATTCTCTCGAATCCCTGAAATCACACCATTTGTCTCTTATTTACCTGTTGATGTCCATTTGTTTGGGAGCTTACAGACCAGATCAGTCCACAATAACTAAGAGGTAACATTAACTAATAGGGTAATTCCCAAAAGAACTGAAAGCATCACACCACAGGTATACAGGCACACCCATGTTTATGACAGCACAGTTTGTAAAAGCCAAATCTTGGAAACAACCCAAATGCCCATCAAGTGGTGAATATATACATATATGTCTACCACAAGGAAGGATATGCTCAAGTCATTTCTAGAAAAATCGATGCACTTTAAGACCATGCTCCTAAATGAAATAAACTGGATACACATGTGCAAATACACATTGTTTTTCTGGTACGAGGAGTCGAAAATGTAAAGGATCAAAATGTATAATAAATTGTGTAACAGAAAAAAATATGTTCAAATGGGGAAGGGAACAAGGGAAAGGGGAGGGAGAAAGGAAATGTTTTTTAACTGAGAAAAGACAGAAAGCATGAAAACAAAGCTTTCTTAAATGGGGAAGGGAGAGTAAAAGAATGGAAAAATAAAACAAGGTATATCACATACAGGAACAAATTCTCTATGATAATTATGTACATTTAAAATGTACCATTAAAATCTGATTGAAAAAATAAATTACAAAAATAGAAATTTATTATATTAGATGACTATAACTAATACAGACACTATCATTAATAACCCTCTAACTACTCTCCCTCACTGTGACCGAATTTATTCTGTTGTTCCTATCGCTTTCTGAAGTAGGGCTAGAAGTCATCTTTTGTGTCTTTACAAAAATATGATGAGTGCTGTTGATATGATGAGGGCTGCTGCCAAGGGTCATTCAACAGAAAGGCAAACTTGTAAAACCATTACAGTGCATCCTCATCTATTTGATTTACCAAATCTGACACTGTGAAACTTCTGGCTTTTTCCTACAGTCAAAGCAGCCATTAAAGGTAAAGATTTCAAATAGATTCGGAGGGCATCAAAACAACAGTGCAGTTGAAGACACTCACAAAAAGAGATCTCTAGAACCATTTCAGAAAATGGAAAAAAGGTAGGATAAATTTGTTCCCAGCAAGGGAAATATTCTGAGGTGCTATGCCCTTTACTGTAATAAATATTTAATTTAAACATTTGCTATATTTTCTGATTAAAGGCCCTAAAATCAATCTTTAATATTGTGGTGAGGGAAAGACTATAGTAACCTCCAATCCCATCAAATACTCTATTTGGGTTTTTTTTTTTTTTGACATACTCTATTTGATATAATTTTTTCATGTAGCATTCTGATGCTTTTTCATAATTTGGCATGTATGTATTTCCAGCTGGAAATACACATAATAATATGTCCTTCTTAGGTATGAACTATTCATCTGCCCCTCACTGGAGAGATTATTTTTAACAGCATGGTCAAAGAATTTTCCAAATCATCTAGGCAGTAATAATGAACCTTCTAGAGATTAACTGCCAGACTACAACCCCGAAGGGCCAAAACTTTAATTATACCTGAATACTGCACTTTTTGTCTAAAAAAAAGAAAAAAATTCTGCCTTAACATCTATCTCAAAAGGAAAGTAACACATGTGCCATAGGCTCACCACCACTGCTCTAGAAAATATCTGCTAACTTTTCTGCTTGTCATTGATAGGTAATCTGTTAAGACAATTTAAGACCTTGAAAATATCCTGCTCATCAAAGCATTTCCATTTATTTAGCACCTAGGGATGATTCTACCCTGATACAATTACAAGGGCTGACAAATGATGATTTTTCTGTTTAATTAATTTTATTATTACTATTTTTTATGTCTATAGGGTCTTCACTCTACAGATCAGACTCATACTGATCTGTTTTCAGCCTCCTAAGAACTGGGATTACAGGCATGTACCACCATGCCCAGTCTAAATCAAAGTCTCAGAATGCCGCGGGGACAAGGCCAACATGGCACCTGAGGATTGAATCGCAGTCCCTGCATTTGCCTAAGCAGGTGCTTTAATGTGCTGAGCTATCTGGCCAGCCCAAATAATGATTTTTCTATCCCCAACATTCCTCCACATACACCACTTACCACTTGGCAGTCTATATAATAAAGAATATTCCCTTCCCTTTATCTATCTATATAAATATACTTATATATTTATATACATAAATTGATCTATAATTAGTATGGAATCATAGGTTCCTATTTGTAAAATAATTTATAGTTCATTATCATAATTAATTATTTGAGTCATTAAACTGTTTCAGATTTGGCCAATGTTCCTTCAAGCTTGCTTCCATGTCATTCTACTTTTCTTTCTTTTTTTTTTTGGCAACTGTCTTTTGCTAATATTCTTGATTTAGATTTTATTTCTCTTCCCTAAGCCCTAAACTAACCATTTCTCCAGGAGCCCTGGTTCCTTTAGTTGAGAGAATGACATTAGAATAAATTATCAGGGCATACAGAATGTATGTTCAATGCTACTGATATGTCTTTGCTTACAGGGTTTTCAGTAGACAAAGGGAAATGTATGCCAATATATATATATATATACATATATATATATATATTTGGTTTTTTTTACATGTGCATATATGTATTTACATCATACACACCCTCTGCAGATAACATAAATATACACCCATACATATGTGATAGTTAACTGTGGTATCAACTTGAATAATAAACACCTATGGGACTGGTTCCGCATAGTTTTCAGTGTAGATGACCGACTTACCAAGCAGGAAGCCCCACCCACCCAGGTCTGAGTCCCGGGTGTAGGTGGCACCAGCAGGCTTGTAGCCTGGATGGAATAAAAAGGGAGGGAAGAAAGAAGTCTCCAGTCTTCAGCACTTTTGAACATCCACCTCCAGGCCTCCAGTACCCTTCAGACTTCCAGTACAGACAATCTGGTTTCTTGACAGGGACTTGAACAGGGCTCTGAAGTGAGCTCCTAGCCTTTGACTTTTTACAGAATCCTTCAGTTTGTAGCATGCATGCCTCCACAACTCACTCTACAGATGACTATTTTAAGTTACATTTATAAATCCTTTATGTATTCCATATATGTTAGACTTCATGTATACATATAAAACATTAAATCTGTTCCTCTGGAGAACCTTAACTGATAGAACCTACCATTCACAAACATCCCCAGAAGATTTTCCTCCTTCTGCCCCCTTTCATATTTGTATTTCTCTTCTGTCATGGTTAGTCTTGGCTCCCAAGGACATCAAGATATTTATTCAATTATTCAATTCTCTAATATATCTACAAGAATTTCAGAACTAGTTGCACATCAACTATTAATATAATCAGAACAAAAGAAATCAAGATTTGTCTGAAGTTTTTCTTTTTCCTACTGACACTATCCAAGATCGAGAGCAGTCCAAAACTGTGCTCAAAGGTGACCTGGATTAGTTCTTTTATGGCCCCTCAGTGTAGTTATATTCACTTAAAATACACCTACAGACAGAAGAAAAAAGATTTACCCTCGAGGGAGAGAGAAAAGGGAGTGAAAGGGGAGCAAGGAGAGGAAGGAAAAAAGGAAAGAGGTAGGGAAGGAGGAAGGAATAAGGGAATAAAGGAGGATAAAAGGCAAAGAGGGAGGGAGAAAGGGATGGAAGGAAGACAAAGGAAGACAAAAATGTATCAAGCAAATATTTTTACTTCACTAGACAATAGTCAAAGACAAAGAGTGATTCCTCAAACACGGGAAACAGAAGTGGTAACCCTTGGCCCAGCACATTGCTGAGAGGGTTTTTCCAGGCTACAGAGTCCTGCAGGGAAGGAGCTTGAGTGTAATCCAATTAAGCACCCAGAAAAGAGTCCAGCAAACCAAGGCAGAGAAAGACAGAGTACTGTTTGCAACATGCAATACAAAGAGATCTTCAGGTCTCTTGAGTATTCAGAGGAACACATGTCAATAAATGTGTACATGAGAAAACAACATGAGACTAGGAAAAACATATTTCCAACTAGATTTTCCAACTAGAGCAAAGCTAAACATTTGTAGAACACAAAATTATTGGCATGCAAAAAGGCAAAATTCAGAATGTTTTGCATCCAATTAATGATTATTGTTTATGCACAGGCAGGAAAATACTTCTCCTACCAGGATAAAGAAAATAATCACACAAAACTAATCCAGCACTCATTGCAATATGGACATTATAATTAGTAGAAAAATACATTAAAATAGTTATTACAAATGAATTACATACGTTTTAAAAGTTAAGTATAGAGGACTGAAGAGATGGCTCAGTGGAAGAAGTGCTTCCCTGGCAAGCACAAGGGCCTCAGTTCAATCCCTGGTTCCGCCAAAAAAAAAAGTTAAGTATAACCAGGGATGGTGGCACATGCTTGTATTCCCAGCAATCTAGAATAGAAGAGCCAGCCAGACAGCTCAGTGGAATAAAGTGCCTTGCTTAGGCAGACACAGGGGCCGGGAATTTGATCCTGGGACCTGCCATGCCAGCCCTGCCCCGGAAGCACACTGAGATTGAGACCGGGCATGGTGGAGCATGCCTATAATCCCAGCGCTTGGGAGGCTGAAAAACAGGAAGGATCACTATGAGTCCAATGTGTGTAGTGAGACCCTGAACTAAATACATAAAATAAAAAAAAATAAAAATCTGGAATAGGAGGCTCACAAATCTAAGTAGGCAGGAGGCTCCCAAGTTTGAACCCAGCCAGACAACTTAGATCCTATCTCAAATCATTTTTAAAAGGGCTAAAGATTTAGTTTAGTTTGAAGGCCCAAGGTTCAATCCCCATTACCACCACCATAAAAAACAAAACAAAGAAAAACTTCTAGATTATTACAGTGCCTGACATACAAAACAGTGTGAATGGAATTAGAAACAATTAGATATTTCAAAAGTTAAAAAATGTGAAACCTAGCACAGAAATTACATGAGAATAACAGAAAAAAGAATTTTTGAAAACTGAAAACAATTAGTGAGCTGTGAGACCACTTTTTAGTAGCCTAATATACATGTTATTGGAAGACTGACAAAAACATTTGAAGACATAATGGATAAAAACTTTCCATATTTCATAAAAAATCACCTAAGCAGCTCAACAAATCTCAAGCACAAGAAACAAAACAAACAAACAAACAAAAAAAATACAGCTAGTTTTTGAAAAGAAAATAAAAATATGCTTCAGTATAGCCCAAACTGTTTAAAACTATTTGGAAAAAGAAAATCTTAAAAGCAGCTAGAATATAAAGAAATATTACTTATGAAGAAAAGATGTCAGCAAATTTTGAAGTGGAAACAAAAAAGCAAGATGATGGCAAAATAAATCTTAACGACAAACCTTACACATGATATATTTCAAAGTTGCTAGAAGAGCACAAAATTCCCAACACATAGAAATGCGTGGTGCTTGGGAGGACAGAAGTACTTATTAGCCCGATTTGATCATTACAAATGGTATACATGCATCAGATTAATATACTGTACACCCATAAAGATGTGCAAATATTTTATCAATACAAAGTGTATGTTTTCAGTCACAATAAGGTTAGAATGATTCTTCTGATAAATGAGCTTTTATTAAAAGCACCAACATAACACATTAATATATTTTAAAATTATTTTTAAAATGTTAAACCCATACAATAGGTCTTATTTAATGAAAACCTACAAATGAGATAATAACAAAATAATATGCATTTAAAACTTACCACATAATAAAGAAATGCAGAATTACATTTCAAAAGGCACTTTACAAAGACATTTACCTTTTCATATATATGGTATTTACTCTCTCAATTGAAATTGAAAGGTCTTTGAGGGCAAAAATTATGCCCATATTTAGCACCTCTTAAAATCCTACAAGAATACCTGACATACAAAAAAATCAGTGAATATTTGAAAAGCTGTCGATCTGGAAATTTACAAACATACTTCTGGGTAACAAACATATTTCTTCAAAACAAAAGCGAATGAGGGATCTTCTCAGTTACAAAAACATGAAGAAATCATCACCAGCAATTCAAAACACACATGCACGCACGCACACGCACACACACACACGCACACACACACACACACAAACACACCCAGGTTATACCAACTAAAGAGGAGGCTGCTGCACTGCTCCTCTTTAAATAGAAGCAACAGGAACAAAGATTTTTCTCAGAAGGACTTCAATTTCAACACCCTTTTCCTGAGCAATGCATATTTGACCATTTACCCTATCTAGTGTATTTTAATCTAGGATATATTTTTCATTTCTATACTTGCTATGTATTCTAAATATTATCACATTCAAACAGCTATACTAATCCTATTTTTCATGTAAATTACCTGGGTTCCTACCAACATGTTGTTCAAAGAAATTCTATCAGTAATAGTTTCATTTTTTATATTTTAGCTTGTTAAAATATAAATGATTCACAGGAAATTCTAGCTCAAGAACACAGATGAACAAACTTACCCTGAGTTGTGAAATTGCAGCTTTTCCTTCCTCACTTTCTTCATCAAATTCATCATCACTCCACTCCCAGCCTCCGTCTTCTGTCTTATGAAGACGGCCACTGGACCCTGGTACTCTCCGGACCTGCTCATTATGAGACACAGGTTACGATGGTCTACACGTACTAAGCAGGAAACTACATCGTATTTTTTTCTACACTTTTATCACTTCAGCCAATTAACTGGGTACTATTATCCTCTAAGTAAATCCGTATCTCACTGGCTATTTACAATTTTCAAACATGTTCAGTCACAAAGTTCTGTAATGTGATTCTGAACAGCATCAGTGAGATAGCACAGAAGACTAAGCACACAGGGACCCAAGTTCAATCCCAGGCACCACATGCATCACTGGCCCCCCAGGGCGGGCATGATGGTGCTTGCCTGTAATCCCAGCACTGGGGAAGTTGAAAACAGATCACTATGAATCCAAGCTGCATAGTGAGACCCTATACCAAACACACAAAATGTGAATCTAAATAGTATAAAATACTTATATTAAGACACAGGTCAAATCTTACTGTTTTAATGGCCTGAGGCATTTAAGGAAACAGACAGTGAAGAAAGGGCGGGGTGGGAGAGAGAATTTGAATTCCCTAAAATAAACTCAAGATAGTATGTTTTCTCTTTAATTTTTAAATAAAATTATACTTGCATAGTTTCAGTAGTATTAGAGCTATGAATTTTCTGTTAAGAAAACAGCAAGCTATAACCTCCGTCTTCATCCCTATAGGCAACCACTTTTAACTCATTTTATCTTACTCTTTTCAATTTGTATAGGTCCACATCTCTCTAAGGTGTGCATATAACATTACTCTTTGAGTTGTATTTTAGGATCTATGGAACCCCCAACTATGGATAAAGAGAATTTAACATTTTTATCATGTCTACACTTTTCTTGATATATAATAATTTTGGTCCAATCAGTATTCTGCATATATTTGGCTATGTATGCTATTCATTGCTGAGCCCTATTGTATATTATTAGTTCTCTTTGATGTGTGTCTTTTTTGTTAACCTCAAACTCACTACTTACTCTTTCAGCTGGAGAGATCTACTCTTAACACATTCTGTTGGTGCCACCTTGCTGAAAAAATCCTTCCTTAAGGAAGCTTATTTACTCCTGTAAACTGACATTAGTCTAAGCTCTGGTCATTTTTGGTATAAAAACTTCTAGACAAGAGTGCCCTTAGCAACGGGCTTTCAGGTCCACTCCTAACTTTTGAGAGCTATTTCTTAATAAGCAGCCTTCCTAGCTACCTCCTTTGTTCTTGACTTCAATCACTGACTTCTTGAGATACAAGCCCAGTTACACCAAACATTAACATGGTACACACTTATTAAAACTGGACATTTCTAAACAACCCAATTCCATCACCACTCTTCATTTATGATCTTGTTTGGGGGGGGGGGGAGGAGCCAGTATTCCACACCGGGCACAGTGGCAGACACTTACAGTCTCATCACTTGGGAAGCTGAAGCAGGAAGACTAAGTTTGAGGTTAGCCTGGGCAATTTAGAAAGACTCGTTCTCAAGAAAAATGAGGGAGAGATAATTTTATTTCATAATTTTAAAGATACTTTCACTGAGTGTATGATAATCTCTGATCTTGTTTATGACATTTCTTCCCCTCTCTGGAAGACTACAGGATCTTCTCTTTCCTTCAGCATTCTGATTTATCACAGTAATGTGCAAGATTCATCTATTTTGATCCACTGTGCCAGTACCTCAAGTATCCAGGTACTCCTTCAATCTAGAAAAAACATGACTATTAGCTATGGAAATCTTTCTCAAATTATCTCTTCAATGATATCCCTTTTTCTGTTTCTCTCAGTTCTACCTTTCTGGAACTCTTTTTGTTCAATGAACTCTCTCAAATGATCCTCCACCATTTTTACATTTTATCTTCTTTTAGCAACTCCTGGACCTTTACGCTCTACTTTGAGGGAAGTTTCCTCAACTTCATCCCACAATTTTATATATATATATTTTTTTCACTTTTCTATATTTTTAATTTCTATGAGTTGTTTGTTTGGCTCATTTGTTTGTGCCAGGGTCTTGCTATGTAATTCAGGCTTGCCCTGAACTCACTTTGTAGCCCAGGCTGGCCTCAAACTTGGCTTCCTGTTTTAGTCTCCCAAGTGCTGATATTACAGACATACACCACCACACCTAGCTCTATGAGCATTTTGCTGATGGTAGTAAAATTTTTGGAATGTTCATTTGAAAAATAGTGTTAATCTGAACAACTAATTTGAAGACAACTTTAAACAACCATTGTCAAAAAAAAGTTGAGATTTCCTATATCATAAAAACCATAATCAGAGTTTTGCAATCATCTCTGTAATCAAATTTAGAACATTGTCATCACTGTTTCCAAAACACACCATACCCATTAAGAGCCACTGTCCATTTTTCTCTAATCCCCCCAGCCCTAGACAAACCAATATTCTTCTATACATCTATACATTCGCCTATTCTGAACATTTCACATAGGTAGAATCCTGTAATTCGCATTTTCTTGTAAGTGCCTTTTTGGCCCAGCAGAAGGTGACACGTTATCACACGTTAGTGTGGATAACGCGTCAGACTTCTGATGTAGTTGTTTTCCAATAAACTTGTGTAGGTTTATTTGTAGGAGAGCTGACATGAAGAGGAATAATGAGCCCAGTGATTGTTTAAGCAAGTGGCTACCTACGAGAATAAGCTTTCAAGCCCCATGCGCCAGGGATTTTATTTCAAAGGGTTTGGAATGACACTACTTGTGCTTTTTTTCTATTTATTTTTTCCAGTCCACTGGTGCCTCTGATGTACAACTATGAATAATAATTACTGATAAGAGGGAAGAATATACCAGGAAAAAATATAGCACATGAAAAGATTCTCAGGTTGGAGGAAAACTTCCAATTGGTGCATAAAAGAGAAAATAGTAGCTTGTTGGTGCTTCAAAAGAACTCCTTAGGAAGACACAATGTTCCCTAATAACTACACTTAGGTGACCACATTTGTGGAAAGATACACCTCTAGAGTAGAGAAACTAATTGTGCTATTTATAGTTAGTAAAAAATATAATCTCAAAGTATTTAATATACTTTTTATGGCTTTTTATTAAGCAAAACTTTCTGGATATATTGAAGAGACTAAGTCACTGTTGGAATTATTCTGACTTCCTGACTAATCTGACCACTGTCCAAATTAAAGTAAGTATAGTAGTTTTACCTTCTCTTTCAAGTCTCTATCACTGATGGCTCACTTCCTTCACAATGAATAAGATCGTCTTGAGAAGAAAAGAGGAAGGGGAAAGGATTCTCTACCTACTAGAAGGGAAAACTCATATATTTTATCCTGAGAACTTAATGAATTTCCTAGGCTCATATTATGAGCATAGAGATTTTCAAAACTATACAATCAAGAAGGATAAACTTGAGACACTTTCTAAATTGAGACCATACTCTTTAAATGAAATAAATTGGACATACATGTTTAAATTTGACATGAAAAACTCAAAGCAAAATGAGGATCAAAATGTATGATACATATTGGGAAATGGGAAAAAAATGTTGAAATGAGAAGGGACACAAAGGAGGAGGAAGAAAGGAAAGAAAGGACAAGAAAAAATAGAAGGAAAAAATGGAAACAAAGCTGTTGTAAGTGAAGGAAGAAGAGAATGGGAAAAAGAAAAGGATCAAGATATATATATCATGTACAGGTATATATTCCATATGTGTGTGTGTGTGTGTGTGTGTGTGTATAGAGAGAGAGAGATTAATTGATTTTAATGAGAAAAAAGATAAAATAGGAATAAAACAGTTTTAAAACAGATTAGTAGGACATTTACATTAATACATTGCATATTGTTGTCTTTATAGCAGTTGAGGGCAAGATATAGACATGATATCTTGTCTAAACAACATTGGTACCAACCTTTCTTCTCAATGAACTAAGAAAAAGCAGCTGTATATCCTATCTTATGTATACATACATTTTCTTTCTTTTTTTTCCAAATCAAAATGGTCCGTATTTATACTTTTGCACAGTTAGTAACATGTGACACAAAATGTACCAATAAAAATTTTAATGCAAAAACAAAAAGAAATTATACATGCATAACAAAAATTGTGCTGAGGAGATAGATCAGCAGCATAAATGCCTGCATGGAAAGTGCAAGGTCCAGTTTGATCCCTCACAAAACAAAAACAAACAAAAATTATTTAGTCTTTCTGAAAATTTGGAACTAAAAAAAGGATTCTGTGACGTATATTCAACATTATGCATGCCATGTGAAAATACACTCTAGAAATTAGAAGCAGGGGTTAAATTACCTTACCAATACTGTCTAGCATCCCCTTTCATTGTCAGACAACAGACTAATATCCAGGCATACAACTGACCCACAATATTTGCTGAATGAATGTACCAAACAAGGTTTTAGAGACTGAAAGAAAATGAGTAATATATATTTCTGTTAACAGAAAAATAAAGTAAATCTACCCTAAGCAGTTTTCTAAGAAAACTAAGTTAAATCCCCATTTACCTTTTTAGCTCTTTCAGAAATGGTAGGTGCTTTCTGCAATATTTTTTCTTGAAGAAATTCTTTATTCTGGAGGGGAAAAAATAAGCATTTCTTCTCATAATAAGTTTTTATTAACTTAAAACACTGACAGAGAAAAATTTACCATGATTAACATGCAATATAGTAACTGATTTATGCAATTTGATGAAAAATCCCACCCTTGCACTCAAGCTTCTTTGGTGCAACACCGCCATGGCTTTAAAGACTGAGACAGAGCTTCAGAGTGCTGCATGAGCAACTACCTATGAAAAGTCTGATTTACTGTATGTCTTTTGTTAATCCCACATTTTCAATTAAAGTAACACCCACTAGCTTTGGGAAATATTTGTTAATTTGTTAGTACATCTTGAAGTGAGAAAACAATGACAAAATTAATATTCATTAATTAATATTTATTCATAAAATGCTATAAGTTTAACCTGACCTATAATGTATACAAAAGATATACTACTAAAGATTGCATATACACAATGCCTCAAAAATTATTTTATCTATCATCTTCCAACATAATCACCCAGAAATGTAACCTATGAGCAGTGAACATAATATATTTCTATGTTTTGATGCTAAAATTTCCTACCTTTGCTTTCTGGAAAAATTTGTGCCTTAACAGTTCTGCTGCTGTTGGTCTAAAACCAGAAAAGACAGTTTTTACAGTTAATTCAAGAGCAATATGAGTTTCCATCTTCAAACATAAGAAAATAATTTCTTGAGAAGCTAAATAAAAATTCAGTATGCTCTCGGCTGGGGAGATAGCTCGGCAGTCTAAGCGCCTGTCTGGTAAGCACAAGGACCCAGGTTTGTGCCCTGGTACTGCATGCTGCACCAGCCCCAGAACCCTGGATACACCATGCTGGCCACTGAAACTGGGCATGGTGGCACATGCCTGTGATCCCAGTGCTAGGGAGGCTGAGGCAGGAAGATCACTACAAGTCTGAGCTACATAGTGAGACAAGGTACCAAATAAATAAATTCTTAAAAAATTAAAAATTCAATATACTCCACTTTACTTATCTTCCCAAAAAAAGAAAAAGGACAATTCTTATATAAGACATTGAGCAGAATAAAAAAAAAAAATCAAAGAAGATCCTAATA